>JAEUYN010000180.1:0-85041 GCA_018257835.1 Euura lappo
AAAAATTAAAAAAAAAAAAAAAAAACGACCCCGAAAGAGGTTCGACCCAGCTCATTTGGAACGGGCCACCCATCCAAGTACTAACTGCGGCGAATCGTGCTTAACTTTGCTCATACCTACTGTGAGTAACCCTGGATACCGGTCACTCGGTTTAGCAGAAATGGCGGCGGCGTGAGCGTAGACAGCCAGTGGTTCTCGGTGTTCTGACCCGCACAGAGAGGGATTCCAGCCATGCCTCGTTCAAGCTAACTTGGTTTCAGTTGAACGCGCGGAAAAAGCGCGATTCAAATTTTGTGGTTAGATTGAGGTTAAGTGCAATTGATTACATTTCCATTATAAATTACAAATGTAATTTACAACAATAATAAATTACAATTGTGATTGCAACAATAATAAATTACAATTGTCAGTTATTATTGTTATAATTGCCAATGAAAATTGTTATAACAACAATAATAAATTACGTTTATAACAATAATGAATTACAATTGTATTTTTTAATACGAATTCGCTCAACACTGGTTCAGAGTATTATAGCAAATGTTCTGATGTTTATGAACCATCAAAAATGATCAATGAGAGTGAATTCTTTCGCCTTGGTTCTACCGAGAGTGAATTCTCTGGCGACGCCTTGGGTCCACCGAGACTAGATTCTTCGCCTTGAGTCTACGGAGACTAGATTCTTCGCCTTGAGTCTCCGGAGAGTGAATTCTCTGACGACGCCTTGGGTCCACCGAGACTAGATTCTTCGCCTTGAGTCTCCGGAGAGTGAATTCTGTGATGACGCCTTGGGTCTACGGAGACTAGATTCTTCGCCTTAGGTCTACCGAGACTAGATTCTTCGACTCAAGCCGACAGAGGGTGACTTCTTCTTTGACGGAGACTAGATTCTTTGCCTTGAGTCTCCGGAGAGTGAATTCTCTGGCAACGCCTTGGGTCCACCGAGACTAGATTCTTCGCCTTGAGTCTCCGGAGAGTGAATTCTCTGACGACGCCTTGGGTCCACCGAGAGTAGATTCTTCGCCTTACCTACTGAAAAAGATCTTGTAAAATATTACGTAAAAATTTACGTAATGAATTACATGATGAATTGTATAAAGTTATGATTGGATTCCACATGTAATTCATTACGTAAATTATCACGTACTTTTTCATAAGATTTATTTTGTAATTCGTTACAATTTGAATGTAACGTATTTTATTACGTAAATTAACACACAATTTATTCTAAACCGGAAATGTGTTTCAAATTCGAACTGAGTCACTGAGTGACGAACTGATTTTGATTCAGGGCAGGTGCAGGACAGACATTCAATAAATTGATGAATCACAGATATTTTGTAAAAAATATTTATTCAAAATGGTTGCCAATTTTCTGTCGGTGAATGTGAATGGCGCTAAACCTACCACTCATAACAATTGTTATCTACGTTACTTTATTATTATTGTCGTATATTTACTGAGCATGAACTGATATCAATAACAGCCAATTAATTGTACAGCCTTTTTTTCTCTATCTTCGAAGCAATCTATAGCAAACTTATCACACTAGATTGATTATATTGTTTACAAAAAATAATATAATAAAACAGATAAATATGCAGTTTTTGCATCGCTTTTCTCGATCATAGTTTTCATCGCGAGATTGGTATCACAGCCACTCAGAACAGAATAAAATAAATAATAGCCATCGGAGGGCTTTTTCTCTCTACTTTTCAAGCAATATATAGCTAACTTATCACACTAGATTGATTATATTGTTTACAAAAAATAATATAATAAAACAGATAAATAGGCAGTTTTTGCATCGTTTTTCTCGATCATAGTTTTCATCGCGAGATTGGTATCACAGGTACTGAGAACAAAATAAAATAAATAATAGCCATCGGAGGGCTTTTTCTCTCTATCAAGCAATATATAGCTAACTTATCACACTACATTGATTATATTGTTTATAAAAAATAATATAATAAAACAGATAAATATGCAGTTTTTGCATCGTTTTTCTCGATCATAATTTTCATCGCGAGATTGGTATCACAGGTACTCAGAACAAAATAAAATAAATAATAGCCATCGGAGGGCTTTTTCTCTCTATCAAGCAATATATAGCTAACTTATCACACTACATTGATTATATTGTTTATAAAAAATAATATAATAAAACAGATGAGAAACATGCTCGACATGATTTGAGTACGATAACTTTTAAGTAAAGCTATAAGTTTTAAGCACTTAAGCATTTAAGTGCGTTTTTCTAATCAGCCTTTCGATAATATTGCGCTCGTAGGTAGTTGATCTTCGTGGTGATCAAGTATGGTACCTTGGAGAGACATTGCATTTTCTCTTCGCCTTTGATCTTTTTCCTATCCAGGTAGTCGGAATACAGGGCTGAAAAAAAAAACAGGCATTAATATATCCAATACTATCGGAAATTGTAAAATCGATTTTTGATCAAGTTACTACTCCTTACCAAAGGATAGCGTTTTTTTTGTCGGCGTGAGCTGCTTCATTGGTGACCGATCCTGAAGACGCGTAGTCACTTTTTTTAGGTTTTGGCAGCGATTTACCAAGTTATGATGTGTCCATAACAAATCTAGCATGCCTGAGAAAAATATTTGTGGCTTACTCTGCTGTATCAAAAACCAAGCAGGTGCTGACGCTTCCAGACCTTCCCCTAGGTATATCTGCAAATAAACAAGTTTGTACAGTTTTTTTTTTATGTTCGAATTATCTATAAAATTTCGTGTATCTAATTTTCCATGCTCATGTATGTATACTAACGAGCCAGAGGTAGCATATAATTACAATATTCCATGCAAAAGAGGATAATCACGTCTTGAAATACTTTTTAGAATATCAGAGATTATACCATGTTGTCACCAGAAACTTCGTATCTCTTTCTCACATTAGGGTCAGCTTCTTGATTTTGTTTGTATTGCAAAGCCTCCAATATTTCGCGATGAACTTTCTTGCCTAATCCACCTACAATCCGCCCTGGATGAACCGAAAATAATTAAACACCATAGGAATCGTATCAAACTTGTAGTGGTCAAAGGTAATGTGTAATCGTTGATAAATTTTTTAGCGATCAACTAATAAATCATTATTCACTTGATCTTTTATTCATTTTGCTGAAGTTGGAACAGAACGACGTAATTTCGGTTGTCACAAACTGGGCCACCAAAAAGTGTGTTACTTATAAATACTGGACCAAAAATAGACCGAAGTTGAATGTGTTAAAGAAAAATCATGAATATCCATGTATTATAAAGAAACTTTGTTATAAAAACACAATTTTACGGTAAAGAACGAAAAGTGAGTCAGTTGCTTAGAAAAATCTGATTCTAATCTCGCAAGAAATTAGAAGCCAAATAATTTGCTCAAAATGACATTTTGTATACACTACTATTAACAGTCATACCTGGTCTTCTATTTCTCACGCCTAACGGAAGACGTTCTCTGACTGGGTTTTCTTCATCAGCGGCAATATCCTCATCGAGATTTACAGGTTCTGGAAGATTAGCTTGATGTAAACAATTTGTTGAAACTCATACATCGTATGCACTAGTATCGGGAATCATACCTGATTTTCTCTTCCTTTCACGTGGAGGACGTTCTTGGACTTCCAAACTTTTTTCCAGAGAACGTTTATTTGACTTTTCATTTGTTTGGGATTTCTGTGGAACCCTAAGTTGCATATTTACTGCTCTGTTGCTCGTAATCATCGGTTTTTTTGATGCAGTATGGCAAGTATTTGTGGATGCGCTGCATCCTGCACCCTCGTCACGCCTAGTCTCATCACTCGCTGCAAATTTAGATAAATGAGTATCACACTATAAAATTACATCGACCCACTAACTCACATGCAAAATTGAACAGAATGCAACTACGGGAGAATTGAAGTCACCAGGATAGTCATTGCGAATAATTTGTTAACAGAAAGTTAACAATAAATTGTGTTCAGAATTCGCTTAGAATGAATGTATTACCATCTGATATATAAATAACTCTATTAAGAAGTGGAGTGTGATGAATAACATAATATTATAAAAACATTCAGCATGTCATTCATCATATACATTATTCACCTTATGATAATAAAATATAAATTCACAAAATGAATTATCTGATGGATGACATGCTGAATTCTAACATAATATTTAATGATTCATCACAACATTTAGTAGGAAAATTGCACGAAGTTTGGGATAATTCGTTGCAATTGATCGATTACGAATCGTTGATCAACTGTCAATCTGAGATTTTCTCGTATGGACTCGACGGTGGTCGACCAGAGGCTGCGTGGTCTAAAGTGAGCTCCGAAGTGAGCCTTACAGTGTCTTCGAAGGGTTCGAAATCGAACGAAGTCCCAGCGTCCTAAATTTCAGATGTTACTGAGCTGCAGGGGCTCTTTTCGACCAGGATAAGTCCATCAGAGAAACTCTCAGATTGATTATCAATCAACGATTCATAACCGATCAATCGAAATGAATTATCCAAAACTTCAGACATTTCTTTGATTATATCGATGGTAATAAATCTACACGACATGTTACGAGGGGAACGAGAAATGCAAGCATCTTTACATTTATCTACAGGTTCCTGCTGTCTTCTGTCTGTCGGAACGTCTCTTCCGCCGAATAAGTCTTTTCGGACCATCAATTTTTTTTTTGCTTGAATTCTTTCGATTTCCTCGGAATTATCTTCTTCTTCATCATCATCGATACTGTCGTTTTCTTGGTTTCTAGCTTCATCGTCCGAGTTATTGATCAACTGCTTTCTGGCCGATAGAAAGGTTTTTGCCTTGTGTTTGTCCAGTAATTCATTATTCTTCTTTCTCTGTACGTCTTGTACTAGAGAATTATGTTTTTGGCTCTGTAACAAAACAAAAATCCAATTTTGTAAGTACAAGTGACGACCTTCGATTGCTTTGTAATTTGTTTTCTGCAATGATTAAATTACGAATCCTGAGTAAACTTACTCGTAATGGTTTAACGGCGGGTTCATCCGATTCCGAAGAGGGAATACCACTTGGTATGATTAATCGACCTCCATCAGAGATTTTTTGTTGGATATGCTCCACACTTTCTGCAATATAAAAAAAAGTAATTCGGTATAAATATGGGATTACTGAAGCATGCTTTGAACAATCGATCGACTGGGATATACACGTATATGGGGAATTCCGACCATTATCGCCCAAGACGTAAATCGACATTTTTCAATTTTTTACATAATTATATGTATACGATGTAGGTCTATAATCATAGGAACGTCTGTCAATATTGTAATATAAAAAAATAAACTATCGGCCACGTGTTAAACATGTGGCTAATACATTATTTAGGCTATGACTGTGGAAGTGTTTCAATTGGTAAGTGTGCATACTCGTGCACTCGCGCCCTAGCGTAAGTGCGCGAGTGTCGAGTGTGCACACTTACCAATTAGAACACGGCCTGTAGCCAGCAGCTCGCTTGACTGTTACGGCATAGCTGTCTTTCTATCTCAATGCGCCACCAACATTATTTACCTTCACTAACAAGGGGAGGGCCGACTTAGTAGGTTGCCGATTCGGTTCTTCATTGGCACACGTGAAGGTTGATGTCACAGGTATAACAGGTGCAAATAATAAGATGCGTCTCTCAGCCGTTTCCGAGAAATAAATTTATGGAAATTTCCGTGCCTTTATATACCTTCTACGTTGGCATAACGACAGCGAGCGGCGTGGCGCAGCGGCAACGGTTTTGCTTCGAAAGCGCGTACTTTTTTTTCTCATTTTTCTTTTTTCATTTTTCTTTTCTTTCAAATCATTCAAAAAATCATATAAAATTATGAACCGAATCGGCAACCTACTGAGTTGCCCTCCCCTTGTAAAGAACGAAAGGCGTGCTTAGGCCGCTAGAATGTGATTTATAAATTATATGAATAATATCTTTACTTACCCCCTAGATGAAATATGAATGCCGAATAATATCCGGAATGTGCGTGCTCTTCGTCGCACTCAGCACCGCAGTCAGACCATTTCACAAAGTACCGTCTTCTTTTATCAAAATCGCTGTCGTTTTTAGGCTGGATATGTGTGTCCGAATTTTTGTAATATTTTATTACCGTTATGGGAACCGTATAAAATTTTTTAGTATCGTCTGTATACGTAATGTACGCGTGAGTTACTTTACCCATATTTATTTATTTTTCTCTCGTTTAACTCAATTTAATGCAGCCACGCCACGCGTGCTGGCACAATAACTGCTCGACTGACTGCGAACATGCACGTCGCACGACGAGACCCACGAGACTAACTGGAAAGTGGAAACCTGTTGCTGCTGGTTGCTGGTGCGGTGTTGTCTAGCCTACAGCGTCGGTCTACGGCACGGACGTAAATTAGACAACGGCGCTTCAGTTCTAGGAATTAGGAATACGGCTCACATACAGCGCTGTTATACCGATCTGATTGGTGGGAGCTGTGTGTGATGAAGGTAGGTGTGTACGTGAACTGAGCGTAGAGATGTGTTGCACTAGTCGCAGGCTTGACGCAGAATTGCGATTGTCTGTTACAATCTTTGACGCGATTGGTGGATTTGAATTTTCAGTCGAAATTTACCCACATCCCCACCGGCGTAACGGCCGGCGTGGCGTCGTGGCCTCGGCGTCTCCTCAGTCCTCACCGAGCCTGTGTACTGCTTGTCTGCAGAATTTTAGAGAAGAGATTGCAGTTTGTATACCTACCACCGCGAAACAGTATTAGCATTTTTACCTAGAGACAAGTGTTTCAAAAATTAATTACGTCATGAACGGTGTGAAAAGACGCAAATTGTACTTAAAAGGCACCGAAGATATCAACTACTCTGCCAAGTATAGAGCTAGAAGAAAGATCGAACCCGTTGAAGAAACTCTTGACGAAGTAAGTTTTTATATCATTCATTTTTATATCTCCGTCTTCCTTTCCTATTATAGTATCCTCGTAAGCCCATAAAGCTAAGCGATAGGTTGCACGAAGTAAGTAAGTTCCATTACATTTAAGGAGGTTCGTCAGTGCCTCAGCTGCGGGGAACAGAGGGGATCGGTTTCGGCCGCCGTCGGCCTTCCCTGCCAGCCGCACCATGCCCCGCGCAGCCCACAAGCTGACGCTCCGGCTTGTATTTTGATTCAGTATTCGAAAAGTTTTCGGTAAATCTGACTCAAGCTTCGGTGGCTTATTCAAAAATGTTTGCTTCTTATGTTGGATAGTTTTTTGTTGAGCTCGTAAAGCCACAACTATCAATTTCAATGCTTTGAATACCATTTTGCGCAGTGCCTCCATAAGGACCCATGTATAAGGAGCTGACTTTACCAAATTTTTTCTCGTGAACGGGCTGGTCAAAAAATTTGAAATTATTTAAGCAATTGTTTTTCGTTCAAAGGAACCCGTACTCGAATTTTCAATCAATCCGTGAACTAACGCATTCACTGACGAACCTCCTTAAGATTTTCGCCATTGAAAATAATTATTAGAGAAACAAATTGGTTCAAATATATATTTTTTTTTTTTACTCTTCAATATTTGTTTTTTATTTATCCAAAATTTAATCAATATCAATATTCATTGATGTTTATTTTGTTCATTGTTCTATTTTATTATTCTGCATTAGTATTCATTCACTTATACATTTATTTTTTAATGAAAAGATGGTATGTTGATAGTGGGCTGTGCACGTCAATACACCTAGCCTCCAGAGAGCAACCTTTTTTATTTGCTACATGATTTTTTCGATTGTTGTCCTTGCTCTAAAACACTTTTCTGAATTTATTCTAATTTTTAAGACCAACACTTTCTGAGGTTTTTTTTTCCGAGCGAAGAAAAGGACAATTTTTTTAAATCCGAAAAAAATCACGAAAATTGTTTTAGAGCAAGGACAATAATAGAAAAAAATCATGATAATGTTGCAGTCTGGAGGCATAGGTGAATTGACGTGAACAGCCCCATATACTACTATAGTCTAGTGCCTGGATGATACATCCCAAGATTTTGTGATTATCTTTGTAAAATGTGTCTTCTCGCATTTCATATTTCTGAACAGGTAACCGACAATTTTAGTTTTAGTAGTGGTGATGAATGGGATATTTCTGTCTTTCGTCACAGTTTTACACCGATAGATCAAGGATTTCATTCTTCTACCATGAACTGCCACATTAGTCCTCAAATTCTAGCGTGTTGCAGTGAAGCGAGTCAAGTGTCGACGGTATGATCTGTTGCTGCAGTAGTTTATAGAAAAATCTTCGTCTTAGCGCAGCAGAAGAGTGTCCGTCCAATGGTATATTTGACTCTATAAAAGTGCAGGAAATGGTGTCTTTGACTACGTAAGAGTGCAACGTCAGTCCCTGCACTCTCACGGAGTCAAATATACCATTGGACAACGTGAGTCCCTAAACCTTTTGGCTTGCTCTGCTGTGCTTCGAGACAAACAATTTCGTACTCCGGACGACTGCAACGGCCGATCTCGTACTCCACAATGACGCTGGGTCATAGCATTGCCTCTTGACTCGCCACACTGCAATACGCTAGTGTGTGAGGGGTGACATCACAGCTCCAGGGGTAAGAAAAAATTCCTTGATCAATAGACGTAGAACTGTGACGTAGGACATGAACAGCCTTGACTTCTCCACTACACAGCAAATTCAGTCTTCAATGTGTTCGTTGCATGTTGGTTTCTTAGAATTCGTAAGCAATAAAGCACAACTTCATATTCGAAAGAGCAAGAAAACATATTTTCGTCTATTATCAGGTCAATAAATGAACGCATATTCGATATCTACTCGTCAAAGAATGAATTTACGTATTAAATCGATAATAATTAATCACACATATACGGTATACATTCATTTAAATGAATTCATATTTTCAGGCAGTGGAATGTGAGCACAACGAGGCACAGCAGGATGACCACGTTCCGTTTGTAAATCCAAACGAGGAACCGTGTGCGGTAAGATCCAAGTTTCAATTATGATTGAGCCACAGGTCAAACATAGCGGAGATATTTGATGTTGAAATCTTCTGACTTATTTGAAATAACGTCACTCATCTGTTATCATTGATCAAATAATAACCACGTTTGATGCGTTTTGTGTGTCTCGCTAACAATGAAATCGAAAAGTACACTGAAATCACGGTATCATGCTTATTAATGGATATTCGTGAATGTTTTGCATCTATTCTTCGTTGTTCAAGAAGCTGCATTTCCGGAGAGTGTAATTTACCATGACCGAACTAACGATCAGAAACCGATTGTCACAGTTACCACCTGTCAAGAAAACAAAAATTATACATGGATTGCATACCTGACTAATGAAGCTAACAATAGGGAGTAATTGTGTAATCATTCGAATTTGCAGGTTTCGACATCTGATGCTGATGCCTCAAGCGATAATAATCTAGGCAGCGATGATGAAGAGTTCAATTCATCCCTGATTCGTCACAGCCAACCAAAAGATCTTCGAGATTTACTACAATCTCCGGGGTTTTGCGATACTATAGCTACACCAGTGGAAAGAAGTCCTGCGGAGCTGCTTTTAATGGTCCTGAAGTTTTCAGTAGCTAACCAGTTACCGTTAACGTCAACTTCGAATCTAATGAAACTAATCAATAGCATATTTGCGTTCTTGCAATTCATTTGCACAACTCGCCAACAAGGATTATATACAGATTATCAAATTCGTTGTTGAGCAAGAAAGAAATAGACAATTAGTCTTATGCAATCTTGTACAAACCACGTCGAGTGGATTTGCAGAATCATTGAAAAAAGTAACACGAATACATACTGAGGTAATGGCTCTTAACATAACCGATATTAAAAAAGTTTGTGTGCTGCTTCATGTAACGGATGTGAAGTATATTTCATCGGTACCAAATTTATATAAATATTGACGTCTATGGACAGGACATATAAATATTCACTTTGAAAACGTCCTGACCTATCTCGATTTTAAACTGAAGAATTATTTATTCAATAATTTTTCCCTTATACCTATCAACGTGGCGGAATGTAAGTTATAAAATATATAAATTATTTATTATATATATATATATATATATATAATAAATAATTTATATATTTATCTTTATTCAATAAAATAAAAATTTAATATTTATAATTTATTAATGTGTATATTGCTTTCAAGATAGAGAGAAAGAGCCCTCCGATGGCTATTATTTATTTTATTTTGTTCTCAGTACCTGTGATACCAATCTCGCGATGAAAACTATGATCGAGAAAAACGATGCAAAAACTGCATATTTATCTGTTTTATTATATTATTTTTTGTAAACAATATAATCAATCTAGTGTGATAAGTTTGCTATAGATTGCTTGAAAAGTAGAGAGAAAAAGCCCTCCGATGGCTATTATTTATTTTATTTTGTTCTCAGTACCTGTGATACCAATCTCGCGATGAAAACTATGATCGAGAAAAACGATGCAAAAACTGCCTATTTATCTGTTTTATTATATTATTTTTTGTAAACAATATAATCAATCTAGTGTGATAAGTTAGCTATATATTGCTTGAAAAGTAGAGAGAAAAAGCCCTCCGATGGCTATTATTTATTTTATTCTGTTCTGAGTGGCTGTGATACCAATCTCGCGATGAAAACTATGATCGAGAAAAGCGATGCAAAAACTGCATATTTATCTGTTTTATTATATTATTTTTTGTAAACAATATAATCAATCTAGTGTGATAAGTTTGCTATAGATTGCTTCGAAGATAGAGAAAAAAAGGCTGTACAATTAATTGGCTGTTATTGATATCAGTTCATGCTCAGTAAATATACGACAATAATAATAAAGTAACGTAGATAACAATTGTTATGAGTGGTAGGTTTAGCGCCATTCACATTCACCGACAGAAAATTGGCAACCATTTTGAATAAATATTTTTTACAAAATATCTGTGATTCATCAATTTATTGAATGTCTGTCCTGCACCTGCCCTGAATCAAAATCAGTTCGTCACTCAGTGACTCAGTTCGAATTTGAAACACATTTCCGGTTTAGAATAAATTGTGTGTTAATTTACGTAATAAAATACGTTACATTCAAATTGTAACGAATTACAAAATAAATCTTATGAAAAAGTACGTGATAATTTACGTAATGAATTACATGTGGAATCCAATCATAACTTTATACAATTCATCATGTAATTCATTACGTAAATTTTTACGTAATATTTTACAAAATCTTTTTCAGTAGGGTAGGTCTACCGAGTGAATTCTCTGGCAACGCCTTGGCTCTACGGAGACTAGATTCTTCGCCTTGAGTCTCCGGAGAGTGAATTCTCTGGCGACGACTCGAGTGTACGGAGACTAGATTCTTCGCCTTGAGTCTCTGGAGAGTGAATTCTCTGACGACGCCTTGGGTCTACGGAGACTAGATTCTTCGTCTCAAGCCGACGGAGGGTGACTTTTTCTCTGACGGAGACTAGATTCTTCGCCTTGAGTCTCCGGAGAGCACTTTCTCTGACAACGCCTTGGTTCTTTGCCTCAGGTCTACGGAGACTAGATTCTTCGTAGACTTAAGGCGAAGAATCTAGTCTCCGTAGACCCAATGCATCGTCAGAGAATTCACTCTCCGGAGACTCAAGGCGAAGAATATAGTCTCCGTACACTCGAGTCGTCGCCAGAGAATTCACTCTCCGGAGACTCAAGGCGAAGAATCTAGTCTCCGTAGAGCCAAGGCGTTGCGAGAGAATTCACTCGGTAGACTCAAGGCGAAGAATCTAGTCTCGGTGGACCCAAGGCGTCGTCAGAGAATTCACTCTCCGGAGACTCAAGGCAAAAAATCTAGTCTCCGTACACTCGAGTCGTCGCCAGAGAATTCACTCTCCGGAGACTCAAGGCGAAGAATCTAGTCTCCGTACACTCGAGTCGTTGCCAAAGAATTCACTCTCCGGAGACTCAAGGCGAAGAATCCAGTCTCTGTAGACCTGAGGCAAAGAATCTAGTCTCCGTCAAAGAAGAAGTCACCCTCCGTCGGCTTGAGTCGAAGAATCTAGTCTCCGTAGACCTAAGGCGAAGAATCTAGTCTCGGTAGAACCAAGGCGAAAGAATTCAGTCTCATTGATCATTTTCAATGGTTCATAAACATCAGAACATTTCCTATAATCAATAATCCTATAATACTCTCTACCAGTGTTGAGCGAATTTGTAATTACTCAATTACAATTGTAATTCATTATTGTTATAAATGTATTTTATTATTGTTGTAATAACAATTGCAATTGGCATTTATAACAATAATAACTGACAGTTGTAATTTATTATTGTTGCAATTACAATTGTAATTTATTATTGTTGCAATTACAATTGTAATTTATTATTGTTGTAAATTACAATTGTAGGTTATAATGCTTAATTTGCAGCTACCCAACACTGCTCTTAACCTTAATCTAACCACAAAATTTGAATCGCGCGTTTCGGCGCGTCGATACAAAACCAAGTTAGCTTGAACGAGGCATGGCTGGAATCCCTCTCTGTGCGGCTCCGAACACCGAGAACCACTGGCTGTCTACGCTCACGCCGCCGCCATTTCTGCTAAACCGAGTGACCGGTATCCAGGGTTACTCACAGTATGTGTTCGGTCTTCAACCCGCTCCAACTCTTTCTCTTAATTAATATCACATTTATCAACAATCGAACGTCAATGAGATGTATGGAACATGCATGAATATGCGAGAGACTTAAATTTCTTATTTCATTGTCGAAAATTGTAGAATTTCGTAATATTTTACGCCGTTTTACGTAATTTAGCTTTTACTGGTCTTGCAGCATTCAAAATTCTCTGAAGATCGAAAATTCGTATAAGATAGTAATTTTCCGTATAGATTTTCAGTATTCTACGAAAAAAATTACGACATTCATTACATTTTATTGGGGATCCGCCCTACTGAAAAACTCTTTATGATAAAAGTGGTAAAAAAGTACATGATAAATCATATGATAAATGACAATGCGTTATGACCGAAATCACATTATGATTTATCACATGAATTATTATGTATTTTATTATGTGATTCTTTAAATGGTCCGTAGATTTGTGTAAAAAACATACTTAATTTTGTAATTCATCATATGATTTTTCATATGATGATATTTTCACGATGGAAAAAGAAAAAAAAAAACCTGGACTGGGATCGAACCGACCACCGTCGGATTCGGAAGCAGACACGCTACCGTATGAGCTACGCCGCTCGATACAATGCTTGTGCAGTTTTAGACTCATGAATCTCAATCATTTCCAAGGAACTGAGGAAGTAACGTAATGATATCAAAGCTTATCAACCAAAGACTGCGACTGCTTGACATCGAGCGGCGTAGCTCATACGGTAGCGTGTCTGCTTCCGAATCCGACGGTGGTCGGTTCGATCCCAGTCCAGGTTTTTTTTTTTTTTTCTTTTTCCATCATGAAATATCATCATATGAAAAATCATATGATGAATTACAAAATTAAGTATGTTTTTTACACAAATCTACGGACCATTTAAAGAATCACATAATAAAATACATAATAATTCATGTGATAAATCATAATGTGATTTCGGTCATAACGCATTGTGATTTATCATATGATTTATCATGTACTTTTTTAACACTTTTATCATAAAGAGTTTTTCAGTAGGGCGAATTTTCTTAGTTTTCCGTAAAAAGTCGTAGAAGAGCGTAGACACACGTAAAAATTCCTACTATTCTACGAAAATTTACGAAATTTTATGACAATTTTTCAGAAGTTCGTATTCTGGTATTTGTCCATAGAAAATCTTAAAAAATCGTAAAAATTCTTACTATTTTACGAAGATTTACGAAATGTTATGACGATTTCGTAGGACTTTTCATTTTCGTATATTTTCATGGAAAATCGTAGAAGATCGTCAAAAATCCTAGAAATTCGTAAAAACTCTAACTATTTTACGAAAGTTTATGAAATTCATTTTACACTTTTCATTAATTGAAAGTTCCTTTTTTTTCGTAATTTTTCGTGTTAAGTCGTAGAAATTTCGTAGAAATTCGTAGTTCTTCGTAAAATCTCGTAATTTTTCGTAGAACTTCGTATCTACCCGAACAAAGTTGTATGATTTTCTACACATTTCTACAATTTTCTACAAATTTTCTACGATTTTCTACGAGAAACTACAAATTTATACAAATTCATACGATTTTCTACGAATTCTGATTTCGTAGTTTCTCGTGGAAATTCGTAGTTTTTTCGTAGAAATTATTTTCACCAGGGGAAGCTCAAGAAAATAAGGACAATAGAATTTAAATTCAAACCACGGATGTCACCTGACTTACCGTTCACATTCATTTCAAATAACTTAGAAGCATCAACACACACACACATTCGAGTCACAGTAACAAAATTCAACAGTCATTTAGACAACAACACAATACACGATTAACATTGTTTATACACAACACACGTAACTTGACCACAAAAATGTAAAATAATTTAAGGAAGATTTCCTGTCAAAGAGACAAACACAAATGTACATGACCATGCGTGATCCTTTATACCAATAAACGGGGATCAACACGGATAGAGAAGAACAGAAAAGCAGTAAATAGTATTATAGTATACATACGCCAAGTAGGGAAGTTGATGAGTTCGTGGGTCAGTCCCCTCTCTTAAAATTTGAAGAAATGTAACTACGCGCATCGAAAAATAGTGCGAAAACCGAGCCGTAATGGTAAATCAGAACACGAGTAGAGGCACTTCGGTCCGGCCTGAGAAGCCTGTCAGACGTGTCGAATTTTTAGTATTAAGGTGTAACGCAACCTGTTTTCGAGTGCGTGATTTTGACGTGAGTGCGAGAGAGATAGCGCGATAGCCTATTGGAATTTTCGAACAGCCTTCTTGCAGCCAAAACACATTCGATTGATGTGAAATTGATATCAGTGACGCAAAAAAAGTGCACGGAGGGCACGGTGCACTTGGATTTTCGAAAATCGGAAAAAAAATTACAGATTTTTATCAACTTTGTTCTGTAATGAAATAATCATTGTTTTTAGCGCTTACCTCTCAAATATACGAAAAGAAATTTCCATCGTGCCCTCGGGGATAATGTATTACAGTCACTGACATCAATACGCGTGATGTTTATCAAGAAACAACCGCGAAACGGCTGTTCGAAACAATTGTAGATAACGCTATATAGATATATTGCGATGACATTCCAAACCTCGATGTATTCGGGTGAAGAAGAATGTGGAGAATAGTACCCTGGGCGCTGCTAGATGGCGCAGCAAGAGAATTTATACTGTGACGAGTGGCGCCACTCGTGTCTCATATGCTTGTTCAAATATGCTGGGATGTAATGAGTTGCGGGCTGCCCAATCCCTATTCATTTTGACGTTGAATAAAATTTTCAAAATCCATCACTTGTGAAAAATTGAATATTTTCTTTCACGCAATGAAAATATGATACTTTCTACGATGAATGCTTATCGACTCGTTGTTTTATTGAATATATTCCAATTACCATTTGTCAAGTTCCTAAATAATAATTTTCATTCGTGACGATCATTGAAATCATTCAAAGTTGATAATAATGGTGTCATTGACCGCAGAAGAAAAATAAAATCCAACTGGAATCGGATACATAATATACCGATGTGCAGAAATTTGTTCATACCAGAAATTTTCTTCTCAAGTAGTTATTGTGATAAAAAAAAAATGAAGGAAAAAGAAAACAGGTATTCACGATTGAAATATAATGAGTACATTTTCCTTTTTTTTTTGTTTTTTGTCAACTTTATTAAATTTATCACAAGTTTGCAGTTTATTATGATACATGACGATTGTATCAGTACATTGCTTTTGTTCGTCAAAAACATTCTGTTCTCAGCTTGCTTTGGTTATTGTTTACATGGTTCACTCTTGATTCAGTTTCCTATTTATGTAGTATTTTGTTTTCAGTGTTTCGTACAGAGAGTATCATCAATTCAAGAGTCACTCGACCACAAATTTCGAGTATGAAATTTGGAAAGTATACTAAAGTCAGCTGAAATAAAATTCCGAATATACATATACCTAATTCATTCAATTGGAGATGAGAAAATGAGTGATGGCAACAACTATCAAAGCCTTATGTTATTCACCGCAATGTACTCGCGTTATACTTAGATAGTATCATTGGTATAATATTGTGGATGCATAAAAAACTTGGCACTTGTCTGCGTTGAGAGAATTGTTAAAAAAAAAACGAAAAAAATATGGAATAGATACATTTTACATTAGGCAAGCTCGTATCGTAAAAAGAAATATGCTACTATTACAGATCTGCCATCCCAAGAGATTATAAAATAAGCTTATAAAATAAGATTATAATATGGGGCATTCTACGCCAACTCGACCAGTGTTAGACCCCGACCATCTCAAAATCATTCCATATTTTTTTTTCTAACATTCCACTCAGTAAAAAACGCGTTCTGAATTTTTTTTTTAATTTTTTTATCAAACCGTTAATTTGTTATGAATTTTTGAAGTCGATTGAGAATGCCCCTTTTTAAAAATCTGAAAAAATTCTCTAAAATCCAGTGGATGACACAAGACAGCCCCCGTTTAGGAAAACGTGGGCCGAATTTTATTTCTATTATTTTTTCACTTAATTCGGAATTTTCTAATTTTTGAAACTGAGATTATCTAACGCAGGATCAAATTTCAAGCGTCAAATAAGGTTCAATTTACTCGGAAACGTTCGGTTTCACCATTTATCACCCTTATTTGACGCTTACGATTTGATCCTGTGTTAATTTCAGCTTTGAGAATTGAAAAATTCCGAATTAAGTGAGAAAAAATAGAAGACAAATTCGGCCCACGTTTTCCTAAACGGGGGGCTATTTTGTGTCATCCACTGGTTTTTTTTAGAATTTTTTCAGATTTTTAAAAAGGGGCATTCTCAATAAACTTAAAAAATTCATAAAAAATTAACGGTTTAATAAAAAAATCTGAAAAAAATTCAGAACCCGTTTTTTAGTGAGTAGAATGTTAGAAAAAAACATAGAATGTTTTTGAGATGGTCGGGGTTTAACACTGGTCGAGTTGGCGTGGAATGCCCCATATAGGCTATAACACTATTTTTGGAAGCGTACACAGAGGACGACTTTCGGTTTCCACTTCTCACAGATTTCAGAATCAAAGCGACTTAAGAAACCGTCCGTCATTGTCAGGGTGATTTAGAATTCGTGACGAGTATTTCCTGGAATGAATCGGACCAGTACAGCTTGATTCAAAAAATTCTATATGCCTCAAAAATCATGCATATCTTAACAAAGTTCAATAATTCACTTTTTTTTTAAAGCACTTGCAAGGTTTTAGACACACGATTCATCCGAGATTATGTCTCTCGGCGTCTCATTTTCTTCGAAGAGCATTTATTCATCGTGTGAACGAGGGAAACTGAGAAGAAGAAATTCTGTGACAAGTTATGTTCAGTTATCGAAATTTAAGGCAAATCTGGTCACTCTTTTGCTCATAACTTGGTCGAAGCATTTTTTTTTTCTCAATTTCCCTCGTTCACACGATGAAGAATAGCTCTCCCAAGAAAATCAGACGTCAAAAGTCCATTTTTCGATGTATAATGAACTTCAGATAAGATATGAATAATTTTTGGAGTATGGAGAATTTTTTGAATCACACTGTATTTGTCTCCGAGATATATTCTCTGCGTTTTCGTTTTTTTTTCTGTTTTTTCTTTCTCCATCATCCTACTTGAATATAAATTTTGAAAGAAGGAATTGAAGAAGAATATGAATAATTAGGTACTGAGCAAAGCGTGATCCCTGTGTGAAATACTCGAAACAAATTCTGAACGACCCTGTATGAGGTACACGCCGTTGCTTGGGCTAACAGAGGAAATAGCATCAGAGGACCAAATGCTTTTGAAAGGTGTCCAAAAGTCGCAAGTGGTACGCAACCAAGTTGAAGTTTAGTTTCCACATGAACAAAATTTCAATTGAAAATCTGTTCAATTGGTGAATCTAGTCCTCTTCTTGATCCCGCTTGTCTTCTTTTTCTCCGGTATGCCGTGGTGTGTCTTGCGCTGTGGTTGCTGGTGTTGCAACTTTCGATGCGCTTTTCTTCTTAGGTGTTTTCATCAGACATCCCGTGCCTGTTTCAACACGCAGCGAGGCATCATCGGAATCGTCCATGACCCTATCTCGCCGGAGACTGATGGATGCACGTGTGAGAGTGCATTGAATCAAAGCTATAGTTGTGTTACACGATAAGTGTCATCTGTAAAGTGAAATGTATGAAGTGAGAACGAGTTATCAAGAAATTCATCTGTACTATTTTTGGTGAAATCAAGTAAGTATCCGTAACATAATCATTATAAATTAGTAACAAGCTATCACTCAACGTTGTTTAGTCAAGAGTGTTTCCATTGAATCGAGTCAACTGAGAAAAAAGACCAACATTCTTCGTATTAGACGTTTCAACGTATCTACCCATCTGAAGGAAAATAGCTTATTCCAAATTGACAACATTTATCGTCAGTAGCCATCCATAGGCACCTTACACCAACACGTTACAACGGCTAAGAATCGAAAAATTGTTCATGAGCTGCTATTTCAGCTGAATCTACCTCTCGTATCCACTGTATGTGTGTCTTCGTCTTTTATAATCTTGAATATGTCTTGAACACTACGCTCTAAATCACCAATTTCTTCGGTTAGTACCATCAACAACCCTTTTACAAACATGACGTACTATTGGTAAACTCAGGCTCTATTTACATTCTTTAGAGCTGGTCAATATTCGGCAAAGTCACTCATGATTATTTTGTCACCGGCGTCTATCCCTTGCTTTGATGCATGTATCAATGACTCGTCTCCATGTATTGATCAGTAATCATTCATTTTTCACTAGTTTGACTTCTACTTTTTATTAACAACGGCAAATCGCTACTGAAACGTTGAACGAGCTAGTGTTCGTTTTGTTTTTTTTTAGTTACCTGACTCGACTCGAATGAAACAATTTTCAAATCACAGTTATTGTCAAGAGCGATAGTGTTGACGTTGAACGTATAGTTCTTTCCAGGTGTAGCGTTAGCTGGAGATTCGGTGTTTTCTGTTGCTGGGAATAGTGTACTGACTGGAGTAAGGCAACAGCTCCGAAGTCCTCCCACACTATCCATGTGAGTCGCGTCGCTCCGTCATTAGTATCGGCGGAGCTGATTTTGGAGATCTGAAGAACATGAAAATAAATAAATTCATGCATAAGGATGACCTGATTTTATCGAGCAGAGCGACTCATACTTTGACTTCGTATGTGAATAGAGCGCGATAAGACACGTAAAAAATGAACAACAGCAAACCTTCGACCCCGATCATCATTTGTTTCTGCAATCACCCTGGTAAGTCGTGATTCCCAATTCTTCCCAGGAAATAGTGGTCGGGTGTATTCAGGTTACAGACTCAGCGAGGCGTTTCCTTTGCCCAAGATACAGATCCAATGTAACGCGCAGTTCAATGTCACAGGCAGTTCGTCCTTACATTGACTATTAACGAAGAAACAAATATTTCACAACAACAAATTATTCATGGTTTTGCTCCAAAATGTGTCCAGAATATGAAATTATTTGTAAAGCATTGCGTCGAAAAAAGCTTCCATAAACTTAACCCTTCACAGTCACATTATCTGAGAATTTCACAGCCGTCACACTGCGTGGATTCCACCCAGCCAGTTTAAAAAAAATTATTGTGAGCAAACTATCACTCTGAAGTATTTAAAAAAATTACAGAACATGCTTTGATCCTTCTGGATCATATACGAAGAATTGACGTTTGGAAAAAAAATTTCGACTTGAAATTCAGAATTAAAGAGGTAAAAGTGAGAGAAAAAAACACGTTTTTGCTTAAAAAAAAATCATGACTTTGTTGATTTTTCATATTTCCAACTAAAATTTGAATGAAGTCCCGTTGGAAGCTGTTGAGATATAATTCTAATATTTTGCATCTATTTTGTGTACACAAGCATAAGGTGTGAAAAGGACGAATGAGAGAGGGATATGTATAGATATAAGGACAGACTCAAGACTCGGGGTATTGTCTCGTTAGTCGATACCCGTACCTCGCCCAGTGACGATATACCTGTAAATAAGTTCACATTACTATACTGAATAAACTGTGTCGAATACAATTAACTTTCGTATTTCTTTGACTTAAAACCTTAATAGGTTATGGGCCCAGACACGGCGAGTGTAGTAGTTTGTGATCTGTATTTTTATTGTGCATCGTGAATAGTTCGAGTTTACCGTGTATTACGCGAGGGCTTTGAAATCTTGTAACGGACAATAAGCCAGTCATTATGGCGGAAGATTTTTCAAAGCAGGTCATTAAATTTGACGGTACAAATTTTCAAACATGGAAATTTCAAGTACGTGCAATTTTGATTGCGTACGGAATTCACGATGTGGTCACTGGAGTAAGATTAAGACCACAAGATCTGACGGGAACGGAAGGAAAGAAGTGGACTACTGATAACGCTAAGGCAATGGTTGTTCTATCGTCGGCAATGACTTGTTCTCAGCTTGAGAATTTAATAACGTGTGAGACTGCTCTAGATATGTGGAATAAGTTGACTCTAATTCACGAACAAAAATCAGAATCCAACAAATTGACGCTAATGCAGAAATTTCATGAATATAGAATGGACTCTTGTGATTCTGTTATCCAACATATCACCAAAATTCAAAATATGGCCAGGCATTTGAAGGATGTTGGCGAGAGAGTCTCTGACGTGGCCGTAATGGCGAAGATTCTTGGTAGTTTGCCGCAAAAGTACGGTGCATTGGTGACTGCCTGGGATAGCGTTGATTCTGAAAAACAAACTATAAGTAATCTACAAGAAAGACTTCTGAAAGAAGAAAGAAGATTACAGGCGAGTGATGAAGAGAATAACGCGCTAGTTGCTGCTGTTAGCTCGCATAAAAAAACAGGATTTGAACAGCAAAACAAGACCCTAGGGCATAACACAAACAATGGTTATGAAGTGGTTACGTGTTATTATTGTAAACGACCTGGTCATCTTGCCCGAAAGTGTCGGAAGAAGAAACATGATCAGCGACAACGTAGACAAGGATGGCAAAGAAACGAAGACAATCGAACAAGTGCGTTTGTAGTGACGACTAGTGATAATAGAAACAGTACGTGTGAAGAGTCAGACACTAGTGGACAGATTGAACAGTTTATGTGTGAGAGTGTAAAGGATGTGTGGTTAACAGACAGTGGTGCTTCAAAACACATCACATTTCGAAGAGACTGGTTTGCTGAGTTGAAACCGTGCCATGGTGAAAAGATTGCATTGGGTGACGATGGGTTGTGCGAGGTAAAAGGTGTGGGCACAATTCGTATAAAGAAGTTTCTCAATGGATCATGGGTAGATGGTAGCATTGAAAATGTGCTTTACGTTCCCAATATCAAGAAAAATCTTTTCTCAGTTGGTGTTTGTACTTCTAAAAATTATTCAGTGATTTTTAGTGGTCAAAGTGTTGAGCTCTTTCGAGGTCAAGAACTAATGGCTCAGGGTGCAAAGCAAATCAATGACATTTATCGGATGTTTTTTAAAGTTGTACCAGTTTGTGAAGCGAACGTGTGTACAACTGACTTAAGATTGTTGCACGAGAGATTGGCGCACGTGAACATCAGGACTCTGCAGGACATGGCGAAGAGAGGTCTTCTTCCTGAGATCAGACCAGATGAAGTCAAGAGTTTTTTCTGCGAAGCTTGTATGCACGGTAAGCTTCATCGTTTGCCGTTTAAGAAGAAGGTAAACGAGAAAAGCTCTTTGCAGCCTGGTGAGATGTTTCATAGTGACGTAAGTCCAATTCCTGTTGAGTCAGTGGGTGGTGCCAGATTCTTTTTGACATTTAAAGATGATGCAACGTCTTATCGATACGTCTACTTCATGAAGCATAAGTCTGATGTTTTTGAACGTTTTAAGGAGTTTGAAAGAGCGATTGCTAACAAGTTTGAACGAACGTTGAAGGTATTACGGGTGGACAACGGGACCGAGTATTGCAATCATCCCATGCAGCAGTACCTCAAAACAAGAGGAATCACGTTGGAAACCACGGCGCCTTATACCCCAGAGCAGAACGGTCGCTCGGAGAGAGAGAATAGAACGATCATGGAGAGCGCTCGCGCAATGCTGCATGCGAAGAAATTACCTTACAACTTGTGGGCAGAAGCAGTCAGCACTGCAGTTTACGTATTAAATCGCTCGTTATCAAGTCGAAATCCGGAAACAACACCATATGAGGAGTGGACTGGTAAGCAGGCATCTTTAGCACACTTGAGGGTTTTTGGAGCGGAAGCTTTTAAACACATACCCAAGAAATTTCGAAAAAAATTAGATTCGAAGGCCAAGAAATTGATTTTTGTTGGTTATCAAGCAGACTCTAGAAATTACAGACTTTACGACCCTGATACGAGGAGAGTGTCAGTATCCAGAGATGTTTTGTTTCATGAAGAAGTTCAAGGTGAACGGACAACAACATCTGCTGAAACATTTAGTTTCAATTTAGAGTGGGATACTGATGCAGATGAGATACAACGCCGAGAAGATCTAGTACCAGGCCAGATAGACCAGGATGAGGTTGTGGAAGTACAAGTGCAGCAACGGGGTCAGCCTGTGAACGAGAATCTGGCTCCGAAAAGACATCAAATCGAAGAACGACTACCATCAAGAGTTGAACCTCATGCATTGAGGGATCGTCAACTGCTGAAACGACCAGCAAGATTTGATGAGGCAAATTACGTCGAGTGGCAGGAACCAGAGACTTTCCAGGACGCTGTTTTCGGTCCCGATGCTGAAAATTGGCTTGCTGCAATAAATGATGAACTGGAAGCTCATCGAAAGAATGGCACTTGGAGTGTTGTAGCAAAACCTGAAGACCGAAATATTCTTGATTCTAAGTGGGTGTTCAAGGTTCAGCGAACGGAATCAGGTGAAGTTAAGAGGTTCAAAGCTAGATTATGTGCCAGGGGTTTTCGTCAACAGCATGGTTTAGATTATACCGAAACATTTTCTCCCGTTGTACGGTATGATTCTCTCAGAGTAATGCTTGCGATAGCAGCGCATCAGGATCTTGAAATGATGCAATTCGATGTACGTACAGCTTTTCTACACGGGATATTAGAAGAAGAAATTTTTATGAAAATACCGGAGGGTTTGAATGTTTCTGGGGACGAAAAACGTTTGGTGTGCAAGTTGAATAAAGCTTTGTATGGTCTTAAACAAGCCTCTAGATGTTGGAATCAAACTTTTTCTATGTTTCTTGAACGTTTTGGGTTTGAAAAGTGTCATGCTGAAAATTCTTTGTATTATAGTAATTTTAATGAAGAAAGCGTGTTTTTAGCTTTATTTGTTGACGACGGCTTGATCATGGCCAAAACAAAACAGACTCTTGAAAAAGTAATACTTGCTTTGCAAAGTGAATTTGAGATTACTGTGGGTGATCCTAGTACTTATGTTGGAGTTCAAATTGAAAGAAATCGTGAAAGAAAAGAAATGTTCATCCATCAAACTGCTTATACTCAACGTATTTTGAGTAAATTTAATATGCAGGATGCTAACCCAGTAAGTACGCCAGCAGAACCAGGTATGGTTTTGAGATCTGCAGGGCCAGATGATGATATAAATTTTGCAAGTATTCCGTTTCGAGAGGCTGTTGGGTCCTTGATGTTTTTGTCTACTGTCTCAAGGCCTGACATATCTTTTGCGGTAAATTTGATTAGTAGATTTTTATCTAATTATGACAAAACGCACTGGCAAGCAGTGAAAAGAGTTTTTAAATATCTAAAAGGTACTGTCGATTTCGGAATCACGTATAGAGGTAGTGGGAGTGAAATTAAATTGGTTGGTTATACGGATTCTGATTTCGCAGGAGATATTGACACGCGCAGGTCAACGTCGGGGTTTATTTTCGAGTTGGCTAATGGACCAGTGACTTGGTCATCACAAAGACAGGGAATGGTGACACTCAGTACCACCGAAGCTGAGTATGTAGCAGCTAATTTAGCTACGCGAGAAGCTCTTTGGCTAAGACAATTGTTAAATGATGTTGGATTGAAGTGTGTTGGTCCTACCACGTTAAAAGTAGATAATCAAAGTGCGATAAAGTTGGTTAAAAATTCCGAGTTTCATAAAAGGACGAAACATATAGACATTCAATATCATTTCATTCGTGAGAAGTATGAACGCTCTGAGATACAGGTGATTGATGTACCGAGCGAGTATGAGTACGCAGATATTCTGACGAAAGCTTTGCCCAAGGAGAGGTTCCGTTTTTTGCGTGATAGTATTGGTATGACGCGTGCAAGTGATGTAAAATATTGAATTAGTGGGAGTGTTGAGATATAATTCTAATATTTTGCATCTATTTTGTGTACACAAGCATAAGGTGTGAAAAGGACGAATGAGAGAGGGATATGTATAGATATAAGGACAGACTCAAGACTCGGGGTATTGTCTCGTTAGTCGATACCCGTACCTCGCCCAGTGACGATATACCTGTAAATAAGTTCACATTACTATACTGAATAAACTGTGTCGAATACAATTAACTTTCGTATTTCTTTGACTTAAAACCTTAATAGAAGCCAGGGACTCTTGGATATTTACGCCCAAAGTCGAACGATGGGTTGATTTCACCTAGTGTGAGTGTGAAAGGTTAACCTAACCTCAAAATTCATGTATACGACTCCGAGAGCTATTCACTACTTCACTCAAAATTTGTATGATCTCGTATGTCTCGACAGTATTCAATAATCAAATTGTAAGATTAGTACAGGAGCGACTTAGATGACTCATTAAAAGATGCAAACACGAAATATTATCAATTTCTTTTCTTTTTCTTTTTACCAACCGTTATCGCCAATACGCCATGTACCGAATACGCTCTATTTTGGCTAAAGCTGGGTAAAGCTGTGGTTCTTTCTCACTTGATAAGAGTAAAAATATCATCAATTATAATTGTTTAATTACCTTACGATAGTCACGTACGCCCACGTTGCGATGATGCTTATCACGCTTCACGGTCAACCCTAACCAACAAATTTTGGCCGCATAGCAGGCGGCAACGCTCGTCATACGCTGTGACATTTGTTAGGCGCGGGAACGATTCGAACGGCTTTCAGTGGTTGTATTAAAAAATACGTATGCAAACATTATTTTGGACTACAGGTTATTTTTATCCGGCATACGAATACTGGAAATTCGGATTCTCTTCAAATCAATTCCACATTTACTTACGTTTAAAGAAAGTAGCGAGCGCAAGGCAATTCGCCTTGATGTCAAAGATTATGACGTCGTACGTATACGAGTTCACTAACTTTTTAGTCAGATAATGGAAAAGCTTCGAATATCGCATTTTTTGACATTCTTGAATACTGACCGAAGATCAAAGAGGGGAATCTCTTCGGGAGTGATTGATATTTCATCGCTTAATTGAAATGTATAATAACAATTTCAAGTGGAGTGTGAGGAAAAGAACGGGCTATATACATATATTAGGTTTTTATATTATATATTTTTTTTTTCATGTGCAAATACAAGAATTGACTTCCACAGTTGATGAGAGAAAAATGTGCTTTGAAGGCATGGTGCGATATTGAATGTAAACTTGATATCTCAAGTAAATCACAGATTTTCAGCATCAGATAACATTTTATTCAAGTCTGCCTCTACTTCGCCTCGATGAAATTACATAAGATTACACGATTCCACATAATGTCATAAAATATCATCTTAGTTTATAAATTTTATAGTGAAACTATTTAAAATTATATACATTCAATTTCGTATAATTTATTTGAGACGAAATCAAGATTGAATAGCATATCATTTTTTAAAATCGTATCTGATGGCAACGGGCCGAGGAAACAGGTCGTACCTCAGCAGGTCGTCCAGAATGGAGGTAATTTTGAAAATGCTACAATACTAGTATACAGGGTGTTTATGTTAACTCTGGCCATACTTCTCGGGTATGTAGGGGCTACCTAGACAAGCATTTTGAGGTAAGACACCCATGATCAAAAACTCATCCTAACGGCTGTGGAGGGCTTTGAAAGATTTGATACCGCACGAAAGTAATTACATCTGATTTATTACACTACAAGCAAGCGCGCGGTACGATATCCTTCAAAGCCCTCCACCGCCTTTTATTAGGATGAGTTTCCGACCATGGGTATCATACCTCAAAATGCTTGTCTAGGTAGTATAAACTTTCTAGAGCATCTTTAGAGTTACGTCTGTACTGGACTGCCCAACCAGATATTTCTGTTTCCATAGGACCTGTCGACCTGCTATACGGTAAGTCAAGTTTGCGGTAAACTTGGGTAGTATGATGGATAAGGCAGTGGAGATGGTGTTTGCCCATTCAAAAAAAGAGTCATCACCGGTGCCGGTGCATCACTAGTATTCTTCCGCAGGTACGGAGACACATTTGGCGTGGGATACAGTGGCAAATGTTCTAGCAGGGGCTGATGCAGTTCACTCTTTTCCTCCGTCTCCGCCAACACATTTTCTTCCTCGGAATTTTTCAATCTGCTGCACAAACATACAATCCAATGCAATATTAATATTCAATTTATCATATCCAGTGCATCTATTCATGGATTATGAACATTTTCACAGTAGTATGCATTCTTTTTTGGTCCATAATATTATGCTAGAAGAATACTGAAATTTTCAATAAAATCTATCAGCGTTTATTTTCTTCAACACGGAAGTGACTAGTTGAAAAAGAATTCCTATGTTTGTGTGAACACTGTATTGGTGCGTGTGTCAAAAGCAAATTTCATCTTTCTACGGTGAAAATCTGAGCTCAAGAAACCTCTCGCAAGTTACTGTTACTTTGATTGGTTACTGTACATTTTCAATCTCGTTCAAGTTTTTCAACTAATTTGTAAAATATTGCCATGCCGCACTTTTAGGTACGTAAGCAATGGCCTAAATATAGTGATACAATACATAGTCTAATGAGAATGGAATTCCTTCGACACTGAAAGATTGATAATAAGTAAGTGTCACATAATATTGAATATCCGTCACAGTAAGAAATCTGGTTATATGCTCATCCATCGACTCGTGTACATTACTCCCTGGGAAGCTTTTATTTCGTTGGCGCCAAATCCTCCGCGCCATCCTTGCAATGCACCGGTGGCAGTACCAGATGCGTAGTCAAAGGTATCGGCAAGCTAGCAAACCATATCGCTAGAGTCGCGGGTACGAGCAGTCCAAGAAGCAGTACCACCCAAGGCGCAGTCAGCTCTGCTAATCGATTCTGGTCAGCCCTTGGATTCTCTGTAGGTATCGCATATACCTATGAGCAGATGCGTGCTCAACCTTGAAGAATCACGCGATGCGCTACGTTGTACTGCATGTAACATAAAAGCAAATTAGTAACATGTGGACAATTCTCGTTGAAGCGTTTCGGGTACACATTAGGAAATGACAAAAATTCAATTTGTGCAAATTTCTGAAAATTCTAAACATATGTTCATGCAACTGGTCTTCATCTCACTCCGTCACAGATCTCGGCCGAATCTCTTGATTAATATCTGACCAGTGGCCATAAACCTCATCCTAATGGTCGAATTCATAATGAACGTAAGAGTTGTAAAAAAAAGCACGCCGACAAAAAGCTTGCCATATTTCCGGTCTGAATTTCGACCAATTTGTCAACCAGACTGTGTCCGAAATAAGAGATTCATCATCGGCGAGACATGTTTGGTCAATATTCATGGCATACTCCTGTACACTCTACATTCCGAGTCCTCGGTCACAAGTTTTTGTAGTGCTTCCGCCACACAGGTGGATTGTTTATGTGTAGCCATAATTTTTGTTTTGTTCAGAAAAATCTGAAAAGAATTCATGGATACTCCGTAGCGCTGCTACTACGTGGTCCAATTCTCCTTAGAATGGAATATGGAGACGAGTCAGGTGCTCCGTCTCCAAGTTCCCTAGATGTTTGAGCGAGACATTTCTACTGGGTCTTGAACAACCCACCTGTGTGACAGAAGGTCAACACCGGTAGATAATTACTGGTGTGTTGAGGATAATTCAGAGAAACTTTTTTTGGTGAACCTTTGTCATTATTTTATATAAGTATAAATCTAGTGTGAGCGTGTGAATGAGTGTGCGTGTGTGGGAAGGAAGTGAGAGAGGGGGCGTAGGAGGAGAGAGGAGAAAGGGGTGTGAGTGCGGAAGCGTGATTGTAAGTTAGTTGGAGTAGAGAACTGGAGAAGAACGGAGAGGAGAAAAATAGCGGAGTACCAGTATCGGAGAATACCCTGTAATTAATGGAGAAAAATATATATATGAAGTGTTTATGGTGTGTATAAACATTTATTCCGGTGTTCATCCTCATCCTCTCACACATCAGAAGTGGGATTGCGCACGGAAAGCCGGCGAAATCCGTGTGCGAAAAAGAAACCGGCAAAACGTGGCTCGACGACCGAATCCAAGATGTCCGTCCTACGATCACCGATCGGCGTTGGCGGGCGAGACGAAAGCAGACCCGGGGAACGAGAGAGGACGTCAGGACGTGGGCGAGGCAGAGGTAGGGCAGTAACACCTGAAACGCCTCGACGAGGGAGTTCGGGAGAGGTTGGGAGAAGGCTCACATTCGACGACAACCCAAGACCGGCGGTCATGGCGTTCGAAGGCGGGAGAGGAGGGAGCGGGCTCCAAGCGTTATGCGAGGCAGCGATGCGAGACGCGGCACCGAGAGAGCAAGGTGACCAGAGGCGACATGAACAAGCATTATCCCCTGTCCAGGAGGGAGACAGGAGACACGAACGCCTAGAACAGCGAGAGACGGGAACCGGCCCCGAGCCAGTCCAGGCCGTGGCGCCACCTGTAGGCGACGGTGGATTACAGGCCATCATGGCGGAAATGCTGCTTCAAAACCGACAGATGCTCGAAACACTGGCGCGCGGGCAACGTGCGGCAAGCGTCGCAAGGACGGACGATTCGCTAACGGGAATAATACGTCCCGAGACGGTAGAAAGACTACCCACCTACAACGGCGAGGGAGACCCGAGAGTAGCGGCGCTATGGCTAGAGGAGGTAATGAACTTGTTGTCTCTACACCGCTGGGACGAGCGTGACAACCTACAGGCTGTTACTGGGCGACTCCGAGGGGTGGCACGCGACTGGTGGAGAATGCGGGGTGACACCATCGCCTCTTGGGCGGTCTTCAGAGAGAGATTCGAGAGGACCTTCATCGGAGAACAGACGCAGGGAGAGCTGTGGAGGCAGTTGACGGAACAACGCCAGAAGAGGGGTGAGTCCACTGTCACGTATGCCATTCAACGGTTGAATCTCTGCAGGAAGCTCAACCTCGGGTTCCTGGAATCAAAGCAGCAGGTGCTGGTCGGGTTGTGGTCAAGGGACCTATATAACCAGCTGGTAGCTCGATCCCATCTGGACGACGACGACCTCCTGGACGACCTCATCAGCCTCCAGAAAACGAACGAAGCACGATGGGGGAACGGCGGCGGGAACCGGGAAGACAACCCCAGGGCCAGTGCGCCCATGACGACAACGAGAGGGAGCTACGGCCCGACAGCGCGGACTACACAAGCGCGCCCACCCAATACCGCAACCGCAGGTAACCTAACCAGATTATCCCAAGTACAGGGAAACAATGAAATCAAGTGCTACAACTGCGGAGAGCTAGGGCACATCGGACGAGACTGTCCACAACCCAGACGTGGCCAGAGGTGTTACCTATGTAAACAGGAGGGGCACCTCCAACACCAATGCCCGCAGAGGGCTGCCGAAACGATGCAAGCCGAGCGGGGAGGTGGGCCCGAGGACAGCCCCGGACCTCACAAATACATCAAACAAGTTGTCATTGGGGACGGACAATTTATCACCGGCCTAGTAGACGCAGGGAGCTCGGACTGTCTGATCCAGGCCAGTACAGCTATAGCGGGGAAGTGGACCATCGAGACCGAGGCCGGGAACGAGGAACGAAGAATTTGCGGACTAGGTGGCAGCGTGGAGCCCCTAGGGGTGATAAGGAGCACCATCACCGTCGATGACGTAACGGCGGGACCGATCGATATATTGGTCGTACCAGACGGTGTCCAGCCGTATCCAATTCTCATCGGGCGTTCCTGGACGGAGCAGCCAGAGATAGCGTATGCCAAAATCGGAAACCAACTACGTTTCGGCTACCTCGACGAACTCCCCTTCAGGGACTGGAACTGGATCCCCCCTGAGGACGCAGCGATCCAGTTAAACGACGACGTCACGGTTCCTCCCCGGAGCGCTCTGTTTGCGGAGGTGCGACAAGGGCATACCTCCCAGCTGGCCCACCTGTTCCTGGTAAACGAGGGGCACCAGGAAAAATACATAACCGCAGGCACGGTCATACACCGAGACAAACGCGTCAGATCCTGGGATCATCATAGATCCCACACACGATCTCGAAGCAGGGAAAGACGCAGGCGCGACGATGTACTAACGTTTGCTAAAATTCGGGACGAGCGAGAGCGACAGAGACGCAGAGACAGGGAGCGGATGCTGAGGGAAGAGGAGCGCAGACGCCGCGAGGACATGGAGAGGCAGCGAGAGATCGAGCGTCGTCAGAGAGAGGAGGCGGCTCGGCTTGAAAGAGAGCGCGAGAAGTTGAGGCGCGAGAGGGAGAGGATCGAGCAGGAGAAGGCGGAGCTTCTCAGGCTGGAAAGAGAGCGGCAGAAGCTCGAGAGAGAGAAGCTGGAACGGGAGAGACTCGAGCTAAAGAGACAGCAGATGAAATTGGAGGAGAGCCGAAGACCCCCGCCTCCGCCTTCGATCAAGAGAACCTCGAGCGATAGGCGAGACCCTAGGGATCTTTACACCGAACCGGAGAGGAAACGCATAGCGTCGGAACACAGCCGACGACACAGTCCCGACAGAGTGTCGGACAGGCGTACTGATATTTTGGAACGCGTTTCGGACAGGAGATTGGATCCTTCGCCGCCCTCTAGATACGAGTCTAACAGATCAACCCAGGATATCGGATTGAAAAGGATTTCAAGAGAAGCACCGAGTTTCCATCGCGCGGTCGCCCTGACCTATTTCCCGAGATCCAGACCGAGTCAAAGGCGGACAGCAGGCCGGAGCCTAGCTGCGACATCCAGATCGAGTCAAAGGCGGACAGCAGGCCGGAGCCTAGCTGCGACGTCCAGACCACTTCAAAGGCGGACAGCAGGCCGGAGCCTAGCTGCGACGTCCAAACCACTCCAGAGGCGGACAGCAGGCCGGAGCCTGACTGCATCCTCCGCAGGGCCTCTCCGACGGGTCCAGGGACCCAAAGGCCACGGCGACACGTCCGTCTGCCGGCCCGTTACCGCGACTGATAAATCAACCTAGACTTAGAGATAGAGCAGGCGGGAGCCAGGGCTCACGACTCCACGAGTTCCTATATATCTGTGATTTTGTTACTATTTTTCTATGAATGTAGATGTAGATTTTGTTATTATTTTGATGAGGATGTAAATGTAAACTTTATTATTCTTTGATATGATGTTGTGAACTCCCAGGGGATACTGGTAGACGTAGGTGCTAGAGTATTAATGGCAAGGGAATAGGAAGTAAGAAGGGCAGTCGAGGGCGACTGCCAGGGCAGGATTGGCCGAGTGTGAGCGTGTGAATGAGTGTGCGTGTGTGGGAAGGAAGTGAGAGAGGGGGCGTAGGGGGAGAGAGGAGAAAGGGGTGTGAGTGCGGAAGCGTGATTGTAGGTTAGTTGGAGTAGAGAACTGGAGAAGAACGGAGAGGAGAAAAATAGCGGAGTACCAGTATCGGAGAATACCCTGTAATTAATGGAGAAAAATATATATATGAAGTGTTTATGGTGTGTATAAACATTTATTCCGGTGTTCATCCTCATCCTCTCACACTAGTAATCGACGCAAGAGAAGCACAAACTGCACGACACTTCGATAGTACGATCGAGAAAAGAGTAAACAACGAATTCGAGAAGCTAGGAGGTTATGTTCGTAAGATGATAGGGAATGAAACAATTGTGAAATGGGGACCTCGTGCACGACGTAGATGCTATATTTGGAACTGGTACACACTCATGATAAAGCGACATTAGAAAAAGGAATAATAGATAAACTTTTTTTTTCCAAAGAATCCATGTGACTTTCGTTCTTTCCAAAGAACGAAAGTCACATCAGAATTGTTATTCGGTGAGTTGGTGGTGAGTCTGCAATAGAGTACCAGCGCGGCGACGCAACGCGTACTCTCTGACGTCACCCACAAAAATTTTACGGGTGACGTCAGTACCCCATTGTAGACCCACCAGGATACCGGAACACGGCCCGTTTACCGACCGCACTAATCTCACGCGCGGATCTCATGGCGACCGATGTTTGTTGCCCTGGTAGTATGGTCTATGCCCATATAGGGAGCCACGGAGGGGGCCTGATGTATCACATCAGGCAAGTGCGAGACGCTCGTGGATCGGACTGACACGAGAGCGAGAGTATACATCCCCTCCCTGTTGCTCACCGTGGTCGCTACAAACGCCTTTGTAGCGCCTTGAACTTGGGCTCGTGAACATGTTGGAGCGTGCATCTCCACTGACACCACACCGTAGCTGGCCAGGCGCTTAGAGCCGCGGTATGGCGTAGGCCGGACAATTAGATTAAAAAAAAAAAAAATGATGCGATTGTGGAAGAAAATGGATTATCCGCAAAGTCGAATAAGAAGTGCGGTTACACCTTTTTCATGATTTGAAAAGTGGAAAATTTAATCGAAAAAATCGGCGAACATTAAAATCGTTCGTAATGCTACGATTTCTATTCAGATCCTTGTCTTGCCAATTTTTTCCGAAAAGTTTGTTGCTCCAACCGTTGAATGCGTTTTCGAATATCTTTCTGCGCTGAGAAGAACCCGGAAAATTATTCCTGAAACAGACAGAACGTTGAATATGCAAGAAAATTAGGATTTTGCATCAAATGTTTTTCGATTTTTATATGCGTATAATGTAGAGTAGCTAGAAATAATTAGGTTGTATTTTTCTTTTTCGTTTAAAACGATAATCTCAAACATTACAGGCAATTGAATTCCAGCGTTTTCCTAGTGACCTAATTATTTAATTTTTTTTTTTTTTGCACACTCCCGATGTATAGAATGAAAAAAATACATGCAAAATCCCAATTCATTAATTTCTAACTGCCCTTGAAAAAATTGCGACGAACGCAAAATATATGGGGCATTCCACGTCAAACCGACCCCTCATGAGCGTGACCCTCTGGGATTCCGATGCCCAACGGATTTTTTGGTTCGTTTTGGTCAAAAATGATGCCTCTAATTTTTCAAAAATTTTCCGACATTTTTGAAGGTCGTATGGTGACTTCAAATATCATCATCAAGATGGACATTTTTAAAATCGCTGATTTTTTTTTGTAGAATCAGGGACTCGAAAACACATCGTTTGGTCATAGTCCGATCATGGGATGAAAATGCTAAAATTTTTTTTTTTCAATTTTATTTTGCACTAAAATATCAAAAAAATTCTAATCATGGTTTTTTTGTAGTAAAAAATGAAACAAAAAGAAACTTTGTCTTGGTGAAATTTGATTTTCTTGTTGGTTGAACAGTAAAACGCCAAAAACGATCGTTGATTGCCGTTTTTTTTTTTTCGAATCAAGCATCGTTTTTGGCGTTTTACTCTTCAACCAACAAGAAAATCAAATTTCACCAAGACGAAGTTTCTTTTTGTTTTATTTTTACAAAAAAACCATGATTAGAATTTTTTTGATATTTTAGTGCAAAATAAAATTGAAAAAAAAAATTTTTTGCATTTTCATCCCATGATCGGACTATGACCAAACGATGTGTTTTCGAGTCCCTGATTCTACAAAAAAAAAATCAGCGATTTTAAAAATGTCCATCTTGATGATGATATTTGAAGTCACCATACGACCTTCAAAAATGTCGGAAAATTTTTGAAAAATTAGAGGCATCATTTTTGACCAAAACGAACCAAAAAATCCATTGGGCATCGGAATCCCAGAGGGTCACGCTCATGAGGGGTCGGTTTGACGTGGAATGCCCCATATACATATTTTTTTAAATCCCGATAAAAAAAAGGAATAAAAGCCAAAGCAGCACAATTGAGGTGGAACTGTCCAGATATGCTTCAAGATTTCATTGTTTCATTCCCCATACGTTATTTTGAGTTTACATCCATCATCACTTCAATTTTTGTTCATGTGCAAAAATGATCAAATTTCAACCTCATTATATTTTATCCGTGAACGGGTGATGTGTTGAATATAAAAACTGACAATGCAAAATCCCGATTCCTTCCGCTATCTATTCATATAACTTGCTTGTTACTCTTTGACAGATTCTAGCCACTCCGAAATTACGGTATCTGTTAGAGTATTTGAGAAAAGGAAACGTGAAATATTACAAGTGCATAGTTGAGAGACATACGATTCTTATGAGTGTGAATGTCAACAGATTTTGTATCAGGTATGACCTATGCTCGTATTCTGTACGCGTTTGAACGCATTTGAACCATGAACCATGTCCACGTCGGCGCTTGTCTACAACAAGAGTTGAAGGGAGAAAAGACCGACATTTGTCAGTTTGAAAAACCGCTTTTTCTACATCAATCAAGTCATTGTATAATAAGTTAATGTATTGAAGGCCCACCACACACCCCCATCGGCATTAATATACCGATGGCCCTTCCATTTGATATCCACATTCCTGCGAGAAATACTGACATTTGACAGTTCTCAAAAAAGTGTTCTTCACTTTTATAAATGCATCGAAAATGAATGTATAGGATGGTCCTACCATTCGATATCGACCTCTGCACGAATTATGCTTCAATCACACGCTTTCGCGTCAACTGTATCACAACCTTTTTTGTTGTTTCAACGTAACATAATATTGAATAAACGTAACATTCGAGCTACAAGTATAACGTGCATGTATGACATATTCTCCTCAAAAATTACTATTCAGTTGGGAATGGCAGTAACTCCCTGAGTCGAATTATTCGCGCCATTTTCTGTCTCATGGCGATTGCGTCGCCCACGTGCTTCGGATTACTGGGATCCTGACCCAACGCTAGTGCGGTTGCGAAGGCAGCTGCGTATGCTCCACAGCTCTTACCGTCGGGTTGCCTCGCAACATCTGGGAAAACGATATCATTCATTCGTATCCTTGGATACCTTTTCCGAATGAAATCTATCTCGCTGTCGTGTAGTGCTTTACGCCCAAGACTATCGTACACGAAAAGAGTTGTTTGCTCGATACGCATACAGCACCAATGTTTAAAATCAGGTTTGCCACCGATAATTAGGAGATCATGCTCCGTGTTTGAAGGTTCCACCGCACCTGGGTAAGCGAAACGAAGTACCTCGCCGATATTGTATTCACAAGTTTCGGCAACGATGTCGAGAAAATATTGAATACTTGTATCTTCCAAGTATTCATCGACCTCAAGCACATTTGCAATAACGACTTTGGGATCAATACCTCGGATGATTTCTTCGAGCATCTCCTCATCTATCCGTTCTCGACCATTGTCCACGGCCATGCATGGAATCGGAGATTCCAAGCGTGCGTCGTTGTTTGTACCTGACAAGTCAACGACCGTTTCCGAATCTACTTCCATAGATTCTGACGGAGGCACGCTTGCAGACGCTGCCCGATTTCGTGATAGCTTTCCGGCGTTTTTGGCTTTTTGCTCTTCTTGAGCTCGCAATATGTATTGCGGCTCGCGAATTTTCATATGCCTGTTTTGCCTGCTATCGACGATTTCAGGAAGCATGCACTGCATGTAAAATCTCTCCAATTTCACCTCCATTTGATTCTTCCAGAATTCGTCATCCCGAATCACTTTGACGTGTTTCATCCCAAGCGGAGCCCATAGCGCGAATATACAGTACTCTCGATCAGTAACATGCAACTGACCTTGCACTTGATAAAAATGCTTATGATTTTTATTCATATCTTCGGTACTATTTTTCGCGAAAATATTTCTGTACAAGGGGAACTTTTCGATTGCCTCCTCAGGAGTATAACCGTTTTCTGCTGCTTTCGCCATATACTTGATCTCTACGATTCCGAGCTCGTCATCGATAAGACCGTCCGGCGAAGCACCCAAGAACGCAAAATCTCGATCAATGAATAGTCCACTGAGCGATATTTCGACATCTAATTCTCGCGCCAGTTGCTCTCTCGCCTCGTTTTCGTGTTCTTTTCCGTCAGCTACGTGCGCAACGTCGAGTGCTTTCGGATAACGAATCTCCTTCACTAACCTAGAACACGATGTGAACTCCCTCATTCGGCATATTTCACCGAATTTCGAAGCGGTTAGCATGTCTTTCCGGTACGTGTGCCACATGTCGCAGTCACTTTGGCCCGCGGTCGCGCGTTCGATATCATCGCGGTTTGATTGACGCACACGCAGTTTTTCTAAGTGTTCCGCCTTCAACGCCTCGTACGTCTTCTGGCTCACGTCAGGCTGACGACAGGATGGACCGTAGTCTTTATCAGTGCCAAACCGCTGTCGACGTCGCTTTCTACCATTGACGAGACGATGACGTTTCGTTCTCGCGACCTGTAATCGCCTCCTCCGTTCCATAGCCACAACTACTCGGGGAACTCGCTTCTTAGCGCTCTCGTGTATTTTTGACGATAACGCAAGCGTGTTGTGCTGTACCGCTGCACAGTGCGCACGGAGTTCGTAAGAGTTTCGTAGGCTATGATTTACACGCCTCCCGCCGGAGAATCTATTGCCCTGAGAATGTACCGACTCAGCAGCATTAGTCGTTTTGTCTTCCAACAAAGAATCCGCATTTTTCGCTAAACGGTTTACGACCTCGTCGATGATGTAAAAAATACCGACTTCGTCGAGCAGTGGGACTAGATTCGTTTCCGATTCGTCGCAGGGTCCAAACGACGAGTCACATCTATAGCGGTCACATCTCGAATGGTCGCCGAAGAAATGTCCCGGCATATTTAAAACGTCATACAAGAGACCTTCAACTTGCTCGTCTCGCGAGCTATCATTTTCTGCTCTACGGCGTTTTATAGCAGCCTCTACCAACTTACGCATTTTGAAAGCGCTACTTTTGACGCGTGCACGAAGTTCCGTTACCGAACCTGATGACGGCTTTTTTACAAACTTCGCCTCCGACGCAGTTCTGATATGCCTACAAAAATTGCGGAGCAAGTGATTTTTACACTCTTTCTTTTCTACGCGAACACCATATGCTGCGTAAGGATCTTTATCGAGTATAGTTTGGTAAACACTGCTATCTCCGTCACCGATAACAGTTCGATAAATTAATCCATGGGTGTCTAAGCTACTAGAAAACCCTTCAGCTATTATATCTGGTTCCATGCTCGTTGATGATAGATCCTGACCCCAGTTTTTATAGCAGGTGTGCATCGGTGGTTCTTCACCGCGGTTCGTAGCTTTATTGCAAATACAGCAATACTTGTTACGGACGCCGCAGAACAAGACACGCCCTGTGAGATAACCCACGATTACCGCATTCCCAGACAATGCATCGTATCTGCCCCCACGGTAAGATCTCTTACTCCAGGCTCCGTCAACGACAACAGTAATGTAAGGGATGCCTTCGGGAGTAACACGGCCCTCTTGTATAGCCAATGTTTTCTCCATTTCGGCCGCATCCCTCATTTCTTTGTCGCTGGCATTTTTGATATGCGGAGTTAGCGAGTCCCTGACCTTGCGATAGGTTACATGTGACATGCAACGTATCCCCATCGCAGTCAGCTGAGCTTCCATCGTCGCGAAACCGATTCCCGCCGTCAAGCTACCACACACTGCACCCTCGTGAACGGACATTTCATCAGTCTTATCTGGGAGAGTCCAGACACTGCAGTGAAAATCGCAATTCTTGCAACGAAAAAATAATTGCGATCGCATCCCACGATCAACTTGCTTCAACAAGCTTACGTCTTGGATGCTACAGGGACAATGAGGATTATGCCTGTCCATTTTTTCGTGCAATGTTTGCAGAAGATAGTTGACATCGACTACATGTCTGACACTTGTGCCCTCGGATTCTACATCCGAGTTTGTGTCTTCTCCGTCTGGGTTTACGGAGTCATTTCCTTGGGCAATGGTCGAATCACAGCTACTTTCGTCATGAAGCAGCTCATCAACGTCATTGTCCCAAGACTCGTCACGCATCTGTTGATTTACAACGTTAGGAGCAACGCTATCATCGTCAAATCGAGCGTTTCTCAACTCAAGCATTGCTTGTTGTAAATCTAGATTATCAGTACCAGAACCTGCGCTAGTTCCTTTCTTACTGTAAGTTCGAATTGGTTGACCAATCCTTTTACTGCGGTTTTCAATGTCTCTTTCAACATTCGCAGAACATGCGACTGGTTGTGTTGTGGTGGGTGCTGCAGCTTGTGGACATATTTCAGCCCCGGTAGAGTCCGAAAAATCTTTCTCTGCCTGCAGCACTCCCACCGTACAACCAATCTTTCTACCTATACTACTGTTGATAAAAAGCCCATTACCTACTCTCACCCGATCTTCCAGTTCTTCCCGGCGCTGGTCATCCGGATCCTGGTCCATAGCTTCTTCTTCTCGGCGCTGGTCATCCGGATCCTGGTCCATAGCCTGTTCTTCTTGACGCTGATTATCCGGGTCAGCGTCCTCCGGGCCATCTTTCTCCGCTCTTTTGCGCCTTCAATCATTTCAGTGCTTCATTAATCTTGTCGGATATTTCACGGATAGGCATTCCATGCCAACTCGGCCAATGATTTTCCTTCACCACTTTTGACCTGGTTCATAATTTTTTATACGTTTGTCCTATCTTCAAAACTCCAAATAGTTCGACAGTTTTCAAAATTCGTTAAAAAATTCGCAACAATCCTTCGTTCCTAATATAACGAGATTTCGTATGAAGGAGTATAAACTCTACTAAAAAGGTTGATGCGATAAATCATGAAATCATCATGTCATTTATCATATAATTTGGTTTGGGTATTCGAACAGGTATATCAAAAATCACATAATGAATCAAATAGGCATGGCTCATCAGATATAATATCAAGCAAACTATATGATAATCTATAGGGCCATATGATTTTTGATACGTTTCAACTGATGAGCCATGCCTATATGATCCATTACGTCATTTTTCACATATTTGTTGAAATTCACCAGATGAATCATATCATAAATCACATGATGATTTTGCTCATAACATTATATGATTTATCACATCAACATTTTCACTACGGAAGTCACTTATTGTACGAGTAAATAGAATGTCTAACCATGACATCCTTTGCCTTTCTTATTTTGACAACCCGTTTTTCAACAAAAATCCGAGGAATTTACACTGAAAAACTTGTTTGGAACCGAAATGACCATGTTTATCAAATAATTTTTTTTTAATATGCAGAAAAATAATCAGAAAAATTGTTTCCAGTTTTAAATTGGGCCTGAAATGTTGGCAATGGATCAGAGGATTTTTGAGAATTTTTCAAGAGTTTAAAAATGATGTATTGATTTGTTCGGAGTTTCGAAGATGCGTTAATAATTAATGGTTATTAAAGAATAAAAATAAAATGGGCAACAATTACAAAGTGTTTTTGAAAGCGAGGACAAACGTATGAAAAGTTATGAACCAGATAAAAAGTGGTGTATGGAAATCATTGGTTGTGTTGGCATGGAGTGCGTCGCATGCGTCGATTTCAGTAGTGTAAGTCCACGGTAGTCCGGCCGTGCCGCTGAATAATGGAGAAAGAGGAGTACACACTCTTTTCAGCGATCTCGGGTGCTGTATTCTATCGAGACTACCCGTTGGTCAATTCTGAGCTACTCCCGAAGGATTTTCAAATCCACAGCGATTTTTCACCTCCACGAAAACCACCCCACATAGAATTTTAGCCACCCCCTAATATACATAGCCGACCTCAAACAGGGTCCTATACCACGGCGTTTGTTGCTCGAAATTTCGTTATGAATCGGACCTCGAATGTGAAAACCAATGGCTTATGGCCCGACCAGCGTGGTGTTGCACTACTGGGAATTTTCATTCGTATGATCGTTCGGAACGTGAATACAACATAAACATTCAGCCCTTCGACAATTGCCGTGGATGGTATATGGTTTATTATATTCGGAACACAATTGGGATTTTGCATCAACATTTTTTTCGATCATTATATGAGTATAATGTAGAGTAGCTCGAAATAATTAGGTTGTGTTTTTTCTTTTCCGTTAAAAATGATAATCACAAAAGTTACAGGCAATTGAATTCCAGCGTTTTTGTTACATACAGATATATTATATCATGCATGACGTCACAACGTAGTTATTTTCGATCCGTTGTATCCTTCAATTTTGTTTCAATTGAGAAAAGAAAACGACCTAATTATTTTCTTGCAAACTACTGATATATGAAATGAAAAAAATACATGCAAAATCCCAATTGAGACAAAAGAAGCGATAACGTTTTTGTAGAAATCTTTAGGCTTGATCAGAGTTGTAGCTTTTCAATGGTGTACGCTTACATTGTAGCGATTGCAATAGTTTAGTGATGGTAAACAAACGCACCATGATACAGAAAAGAGAAATGATGCAACGGAAAGTTCGTGACTTGCTGATACATATGTAAAAATTTACGACGTATCAAGTCAGAAATTATGTATCGATTATATTTGGAAAAAAATGTACGATGTGTATAGAATTTTTTTCACGCAAAAATTTATGTTGGATCTCATGCACATTCTTCGATCACTAGCATTCCTATCTTTCCCATCACTATCTTTCCGAATTGATTTATATTTTTCAGATCAAATTATTTTTCTCTATCTCGAAGCAGAGCAAAAAAACATATACCCTCAAGATTCGCGAAGAAGTGTTTAAAATCTTGAACCTCCCGAGTCCCGTGACTTCGAAAGGTATTGATATATTTTTTAAATATAGCTGGGGTAGTCCAAATGAACGTGAACAGAGTTTGACCCCGACCCTCACCGAATTGGTCGCCAATTTTTTTCCGTATTCTACTCTACAACAGGTACACTTGCCGATTTTTCTTAGATTTTTTAGACTCATCGTTCGGTCACGGCGATTTTTCAGAGTTTTTGCATTAACCTAATGTAACTCTGAAATCTTACATTTTATCGCAAAGTCATAAAAGAGAAAAAGTTTAGTTTTCTTTTGATCTTTACAAAAATATTTTTTCACAAATTTTCAGAGCAAACTAAATCGTTGATTTCGATGAAAAAAGCACAAAAATTGAGTTATCTCGGAAAACCCGTTTTCAAAAATTTTGAAATTTTTTGTCATTTTTCTTTGGTCAAAAACACACCACTTTTGTAGAAAACATATTTTGGGCACGGCCTTCGTTCGGCAGCTACGCCTTGTTTTATGTGATAATATCAGTAAAGTACGTGAATAAATTTTTTTTTTTAATTTTCCGTATAAATTACTTTAGGCGGATTCGACCCCAAATTGTGTGTTCCATACCTAAAATCAAAATCACTTTATTCGTCATCAACTTCGACACACGATTGAGTGTTTACAAACTCAATGTTCCAAGAGTCAAAACACTTTAGTATCCTGAAATCTCTATAATAATTTGTTTCATTCGTTTTCTGATTAGCCCAAGATCAGTGGTCTTACAGTGATTACTTATGACGTTCACTAATCGTGGTTAGTGTCGACTTTACGGTAGGGAATCAATTTAAATCTTTTTATCCGATAGAATTTCAGCTTTGGCACGTAGATGAAACCCGTGACAGTTGGATTTGCATGTGTACTTCACTTTCTTTTCTTACACCGGTCGCAAAATGCCACTTTTCATACCTCTTGAGCGGGCGCAAAACAGATCTTTTCGGCCCTCGGGCGCAAAGTGCTGTTTTGCGCCCGCGCACTTGGTCTGAAAAGAGGCATTTCTGCAGACCAGGTGTTGAGAAAAAAATCGTGTGCATCACGGGTGCAACTCTATTTTGGCGAGTGTGATTGCAGTACACTCGAAAAATAGTACTTTGTACCCTTGATACACAATGTACTATTTCAATTATGATTTTCAATGTTCTATTTTATGTTCAACAAAATTTTTGACCACATTCAAAACTCACGGTTTGACCTCGAGTGATTTATACGAAATATTGAACAAAAATTGATTTACGTACTTTACTGATATTATCACATAAAACAAGGCGTAGCTCCCGAATGAAGGCCGTGCCCAAAATATGTTTCATACAAAAGTTGTGTGTATTTGACCAAAGAAAATTGACAAAAAATTAAAAAATTTTTTAAAACGGGTTTTCCGAGATAACTCAATTTTTGTGCGTTTTTCGTCGAAATCGACGATTTAGCATGCACTGAAAATTCGTGAAAAAATATTTTTGTGAAGATCAAAAGAAAACTAAACTTTTTTTCCTCTGTGAATTTGCGATAAAATGTAAGACTTCAGAGTTGCGTTAGATTGATGGAAAAACTTGAAAAAATCGCCGCGACCGAGCCATGGGTCTAAAAAATCTAAGAAAAATCGGAAAGCGTACCTTTTATGGAGTAGAATACGGAAAAAAATCGGCGACCAATTCGGTGAGGGTCGGGGTCAAACTCTGTTCACTTTCATTTGGACTACCCCAGCTATAGACATCGTCAAAAATCATGGTTCAAATCAGAGATCGTGAGGGTCTGGAGGCTAGCTAAATTGACGCGCTATCCACGCCATATGCACGAGAGCGATTCTGATCGGGACGGAAAGGGGTTCTCGGACACAAAAACACACCGTATAACCTCGATCACCGGGTGCCGAGTAATCGTATTGCCTCAGAGGTGAAATAATTTGTCTGCCATTTATTTTGCTTTTCAGGTTTGTGTAACTTTACGAAATTACTCCACCGAAATGATGTAACGGTCCACGAGGCGAAAATGTTTTCTGTATTTACTTTCGCCACGCGGTCTACGCGAGATGGAACTACAATAAGATTAGTTGCATTGAATGAAAAATTCAGAATGCTATCCCCGATTTTCAATCACTAATTGTAGGTATTCTTCGGTCCCGCTTCCAGCAGATAATCGAGGTTTTACTATAAAAACAAACCATAACCGCGATTGTTATTGTCCTACAGTAGACCGCGGTGCCCCATCTGGCCCCACCACCATCTCCTTGCACTTCTCGACAATTGTTTATTGAAAAGATTTACTTACTTTCTTCTCTGGTTTTTCTTGTTGCCCATTTTATTTTTATTTTCCACTAAATACTCACTTTCGAGCCCACTACCCTGTAAAAAAAGCCGAATCTGTTCCGCGTCTGGCGTGCCGCGCGGGCTAGACACAACTGGCTTACTATCGCCACCTATCATGTTAAATTTTGGTCAGATTCATGAATTCGTTTTGAGCTCCATCGACATTCAGGAGAAGAGAGACGGCCTGAGGCACCGATCTACCAGTGCAAGAAAGACAGATATCCGCTTGAAGTTGAAAACATTGCCAGCTAGTTTCGGAAGTCAGCCTCATGTCAAATAAACTATGAATGAGGATTATTTATGTTTTTTTTTCGAGTCACATTTTATTGGACTACGTATAAATAATTGGGTAATTTTTTTTATTCATACTTCGTTTCGTGAAAAATTGACAGACCGAAAATCTCAGTCATGTGACGTCACCCATGCCGAAGGAGATTCCCGACAAGGCGAAAAACCAGACACCGTCAGACACACAGCGACATGATTGAACGGGAAAATGATAGGCTAAGAAGCTGGTTGTCTTAGAAAAAATAAGAAAAAGCAATACAGAAATCCTCCTAGTTCCGTATATATTTATACGTAAGTACAGTAGAGCGTCGATTATCCGAACGTCAGTTATCCGAAACGTCGATTATCCGAATGGCGATTTGCTTTATCCGAAACGTCAATTATCCGAATGATGATTTGGTTTATTGGAAAATCGTCGACTTTTTAAAAAATAAACAGATGTAAGAACTCAAATATATAAGAATGTTGATTATTTTCTAAAGACATACATATCTAACTTTGTTCTGTATCATTGAATGATACGATGATCACATGTTTTCAGTTCACTAAAATGTACTTGTGATAATAACCTATTGATGTTCATTGTAGTTAAATATATGTTATAATATGTATACATATATAAATTTCATCATTTCGAAAGAATTGACGTTTTTTTCGCCCACGGAATATTGCTGTTCGGTTATCCGAAATTTCGATTATCCGAAAGGCACCCGGTCCCAATTGATTCGGATAATCGACGCTCTACTGTAATATGAATTTGAATAGGCTTGAGAGATCGTTCGGGGCCGATAGATGTCCGCTTCGGATGTATTCGAAAACGCGATATTTACTTCGCCAATTCTAACGGACTTCCGTCATTTCTCGCGCATGCGCGTGTCGCAGCGGAACAGAATATTTTGATATATCTTTCGATTACAGATTCTTTGATACAAATGATTATACCTGAAATTTTTTTTTCCCAATCAATATTTTAATCAAGTATAAGATTCAGTTCAATATTCAGTTGTTATACTACGGTTCAAGTTAAAGCAATCGCTTGATTCCGGTAGCCTCGACCAACGCATCCGGGGATTGTAAGGTTCTTCCGGTTGCTGTTCGTTGATCACTCGACAGACGAACACTCGGCGTGTAGACGCGTAAAGAACGGAATCCTCGGCAATCGAATCAATCGTGCAAAGTGAAAGATGTCCGACAACGAAACAGCAGGGACGTGGGCTACCGTCGCATCAAAACGTAAGTAGTTATCCACGAGTATTAAAATTGTAGAATATAAAAAATCAGTCACATGCCGTGTAAGAACGCACCTCGCGACACGTGTCAGATCGGCAACGATTGATCTTTTAGTATTTACGTACAGTATCGATCATATTCCAGAATTATCACATCTTGTTATTTAGATATGAAATATTTATCTACATCAACGTCTCTGGATTCGTCGCATTAGAAAATATGACGATATTGTGGATTTTGGCATTAGACTCGCCAATTTACATTTCGTCGAATTACGCATGTTTATCCTTTTGGCGACTTGCAGGGATTGAATACTTAATAATTACATAATCAAGCAAGATTCGCTCACACATTGTCGAATTTAACGTTGCAATTGTCCTGTAGTACGAGACACTATTTTTATGTTACATACACTACAGGTGGATAAGGTGCACGAGGTGGTCCTGTTCGTGGCCGAGGCCATCGTCAGGTAGAGGACCTTGCGCCATCGCGCATATCACCGCGTAATCTACGCCAATCAGCGTCGGAAGGAGGACGCGGTCGAGGTCGAGGGGCTCCAAAGAGCTGCAAAGAGTCAACACCTGCACCACCGTCGCTACGTCCATCTAAAAACCTCAGTCAACCCGCACCACCACGGGCGCTACCTCCGTCCACAAACCTCAGTCAACCTACACCACTACCAGCGCTACCTCCATCCACAAACCTCAGTCAACCCGCACCACCACCAGCGCTACCCCCACCCACAAACCTCAGTCAACCCGCACCACCACCAGCGCTACCTCCATCCACAAACCTCAGTCAACCCGCACCACCACCAGCGCTACCCCCACCCACAAACTTCAGGCAACTCGCACCACCATCATCGCTACCTACATCCTTATACTTCTGGCAACCTGCACCAGCAACATCGCTACCACCATCCACAAACCTGGGGCAACCCGCACCACCATCACTACCTCTAACCCCAATGAAAGCTGCTGGTCCTGGAGATCCGGTTCAGGCACAACCACCAGTGACATCTAAGAGGATAGCAAAAAGAATGAAACGCCAGGAGTGGGCCAGCAAAAATCTCAAAGAAACCGTGAAGGGGCTGAAAAAAGTATGTACACTGAACAAAGAATGTCAGCGCTTCGGTACACTAGGTGTGTCCGTTGAGCATTTAGTTTAACTATAAATTCGAAGAAGATATAACAAAAATAATTACCAGTCCTGGAAACTCGAGTTTCATTGGGTAAACTAACTAAACGTTGATTGAACTTCAAGCGTAGAAGCAATAGTTTCAGGGATAGCCTATGGCAAGTATGCTGACCGATATCACCTCACTTATTACTGTGAGTAAGCATTGGTAAACAATTGTATTCGTTATTGATCTTTGTCACACCAAAGTTCTACACTAATCTTATTCCTCTTAGACTTTCTCTAATCCAATAATTATGTTGTCTCAGATAGCAGTACTATACAGACTTATGAACCGCTCATCTGTGATGGTAAAAATATCATTTGAAAAATGAGCGGTGTGAAAAAAATGATGAATGAGTACACAAAAAGTATCGTGCCATCCGAAACTAAGAGTTAGAGATCCGGACACCCACAGTTTAATCAATTTTTGTTTAGTTTTCTAAATACTAGATATCTCCATGCCGGGAGTATTTTTTCATTCAGTCGTTCTAGTGATGAATGAAAATGATGATCGTAATATTTCATTTGGATATTCGGCAGGATAATTGCAGAAACTAATCTAGACAAGAAGTCGCCACTATGCTACCGCTGTATGTGGTTTATTTTTTCTAAAGTGAAAAGACTAAAATAATGTATAGTATGCGAATTGAGTTTATCAGGAATCTCAGTATCGCTTCTAGTGAAAAAAGATGAAAATTTGAAAGAATATTAATAATTCCTATAATTTATTCAAACTGTTTGACTTATCGTTTAAATGAATATACATGTGAAAAAATAGATTGATTAGATAATAATACGGCATTGAATTATATTATCTGCAGGAAATTGAAAACCTGAAGAAACAGAACCCAGGTGGGAACGATACAGCAGCACCGTTGGTACCAGTGCCACTATCTGGTGCTGATACACAGCCGATAGTTCATCAACCAGCGGGACTGGCTTGTCCGCCATTCTATCCACTCCAAACCGCTTCCTATTTGCAGTACTATTCCCCCACTGCACATTCCAATACGCAACAACTGGCCCCTGCTTTTTACAACCCGTACCTTCCGCCACCTACAACTTCGAATCCTCAACAACAGGCCCCTGTTATGTATTTGCCGTACTATCCACCACCGCGTTAATAAGTTCAAAATTTGAATATTACCAAGTAATCATACACTAGTCGTCGGCTCAGTATTCATTCGCAGGTCCCAAAGACATTCAGCCTTCTCAGATTTTTCTTATGTCACAGTGTAATATCAAATGCATCCTTTTTTGTTTGACAGTCTTGTATAATTGGCTCACATTGGTGTAATGCATACAACAATTTCTCAGTTCGATGATTAGAATTTTACAATACCTCATAGTTTTTAACAATTGAAGTTCTTGGGTGGGGGTCATAATTTCCAAAGACCAAATTTCCGAATTTCAATGTTATAAGTTATAACTTTTATCGGAATACATAACGTTGAAATTCGAAATTTTCGCCTTCGAAATTATGATCCCCACCTGACAATATTGTCCGTAGGGCGAATGGATACTGAGCCGACAAATTTCGTCAATATATTTTGATTAGTTATTACTATCGGTGCTATATATTGAATAGAAATTCATCCGACTGCATTGGAAACTCCTCTCTTCCATTACTCTTTCCTTTGTATACTATTTTAATTCCTAATACATATATTTATAATCCTATTTCCCTGAACCCGGGATACCGGTACCCGACAAATAGCCCATATGAACTTCTGCGGCCGACGAAGCTTCATACGCTCCCGACTCTCGAAGCTACTGCTCCCTCGGTACTAGCATCGATTGTGTTCGCTCGGCTCATCCTGTGTCAGAACTACGAATGCACATGCGGCACATCAGTCCGTTCATAGGTATATAATTAAGTGAATTGAGAAACTCGATTCTTCTGGATATTTAAAAATAATTTAAACACGCTCGTTACCATGGATTTGTTTGCAGAAATGTTGGTCGTTATCTACGTAGCGATCCTTCACCAGAGCCATTTCGATTACAAAGTCGGACATGATACCGAGCTGCCTGTGCATGGAGGAAAACCACACTGCGAGGCGGAACCCAGATAGGACAGATGATCGAGGAGGTCCTTGTGGAAGATAGAGTCACGCTGCAGACGGGTATCGGTAGCATTCCTGACGCAGTTTTGCGACCGCAGAAATCTGGGAGTTCACGCCGGAATGTTCAGCGACGGAGTGGTTGATCCAGTCGATAAGGTCAGGCATCAGGGGCATATCGTCGGCTCATTCCGTGTCGGGACTACGAATGCACATGCTGCACATTAGTCCGTTCATAGGTATATAATTACGTGAATTTAGAAACTCGATTCTTCTGGATATTTGAAAATAATCTAAACACGCTCGTTACCATGGATTTGTTTGTAGAAATGTTGGTCGTTATCTCTGTAAGCGATCCTCATATCGTTTATCTTCAGGCAAAAATGACTGTTAATTCTTGCACCGTGCTAGACATCACTGGACAGCTTCGCTTGGACAGTGGAAAAAGGATATATTCCGGGTTCAGAGGTAAAGTCGACTTCATCTAAGGTGATAAAATGGGGAATGATGCTCTAGGCAAGTCTATTGCCTTCGGTCACCAACAAGGGAATCAGCTAAATTCAGCCAGTGCTGAAACTCAGTGCGTCATATCTAGATTCTTCTTTCCACAACCTTTCATTTCTTAGTTGTTCCTTTTAATCTTATATCCTTTATCGATTATTCTTTATTCTATTATTATTATTATTATTATTATTATTATTATTATTATTATTATTATTATTATTATTATTATCGTACATTGAGCTACTACATTGATATAACAAATAAGAAAAGTGTGAAGAGAAACTTCATATATATTAACCGTGATATGTAATGTTGTAACGTGGCAAATGAGTGGCCCGTTGTGGCATCCCTCAACGCCGCGGAAGGATTGCAAATATCCTCGCGCGACTCTCGGTCACGCGCATAGAATAAAGAAACTGTACCGAAGGGTCACGTGGTTCACTGGAGCAAGGAGCGACCTCACCCCGCTTCCCCGCCGGCCTACGAGCTGACGCGGGGAAGACGAGTCTAGCCATCTTTGCCAAATTCTATCTAGGCAGCTTCCATATTGGTTTTCCGAGCTAGCAGCAAGCCACTTGTTGCACCGCGCCTACGAATACCAATTTTGAGTTTATTAGAGTCTTCCGAGTCCTAAAAATTCCGCGATCGTCATCGCCGTGTTGTGTGCCTCCCGTGCACCATAATTTGAGTCCTCCTACATCGCCCGTGAACCCGTGAGCCCCGACAACAAATTTCGCCGGACCGCTGGCCACGCCGCGACCGGCCCCCGTGCCCACCGTCATTCCCCAAGTGTGTTCGTGTGCCCCCAAAAAGACATTGCCACCTCCCCGGAGTACCTGAGACCCTTCGATCCAAGGTAGGATCTTTTACGTCCCTATTTTCGTCCCCTGCGCTGCGAGACATCTGTAATAACTTCGTCTAGGTGGGATCGGCCATCGCCGAAGCCGTTGGAGCCTGAGACGAGGATCTCATCGATACGGAAAGTATCCTAGATCCGCTAGGATCGTTTCTGCCTGCTTTCTATCTCTCGCATCGCTTGTATTTTCAGCCTCTTCACCCCCTACTACCGGAATCCCGACCCCACGCGCCTCCGCGAACGGTCGAGTCCCGATACCGCCTTTTTACCGGTCTTCCTCTCATTTCTATTTGAATTTTGCTCGTGTGTGTTCCTGTGTGCGTGTCCGTGTGATTCGCGCCTGTAGAGGTGATCCCTGTTGAGACTCACGCTCTACGTAGGGTGCGCAGAATCACCGCGCACGCCGCGTCATTTCAACCGTCGCCGAGCTACGGCTCGCCGTACGCCGTGGTTGGAATCCTGACTATTTCATTGAATAAATACGTTCTATAATTGTTCACCAACTTACACAGGGTCTACTGTCTTCGCCCCCACGTTCCCCTCTACCAAACACTGTCTAGCCGGCCTCCCGTCTCCTTCCACCCCTAATTCCTTCCCTCATCCCCGCGGAAACGCGGCGATTAGTTCCCGTAAGGAACTTGGCGCCCAAATCTTTCGTATTTTATGTGTTTAGTTTTAGTCCCGTCATCCACGTTGGGTTTCGGCTTCTTTTGCTAGCATTGTGGACGGGGTTGGTTTCCAAACAACCCCGAAAGCGTGTTACAAAATTGGCGCCCAACGTGGGGCCCGATAGAGACCTTTTTGGAAACCGCGTTGGTGAACCCGCGACCCCTGCCCCGCGAACTTTGATTTTTTTTTATTCAAAAACCGCGAAAGAGTTCCGAGAACGGGCAGAAAACATCTTCGGTTGGCCTGCCAATGCCAGTTTCTTCCATCGCACCGGTTTGCCTGCCCTAGTACCGGACAACCCCCCTCTTTAATCTTTTTTTTTTCCCTTTCTCTCTGCTTTTTGTCTTGCACTATTTTTTTCTTTCAGCATCTGGTGAACGCTTGCTTGCAGCTGATTGCCTATTCTTCGCATTTCTGTTTATTTTACTGGATTTTTGGTCTGTTTCTTTTTCTTTTTTTTATTTTTTTTCCTGTTCTTTACAGCTAATCGTAGGCTAAGATTGCTTGTAATTATTGTGTACGCGTTAACCCCTCCTGTGCTTGCTTGCATGCGTGTGAGTGGCTGTGTGAGTGAGACACTGGTGAGTGTCAGCCTGTTCGCGATCCGTCAACCGCGAGTTACGCTAATCGGCCGGCGATGGGGAACTGGACCTCGGAGCTCCTGGACCCAGGGTCCCCCTGGCCAAACTTCGACCTCGAGAATACGGATCTCGTGATCTCGTGGCTGTGCGAGCTGTCGAATCAAGACATCGACGAGCTCCTCCGCCGGTACCGACTGCGCGTGGACGCTGACCCCGACCGGAATCGGTGGCGTCTCCTTCGCGCGCATCTCCGGGGACGTCAACAGAACGTCACCTGGACTCCGTTATGGGACGAGGAACCCCTTCTGGATTCCCCCGTCGTAGATTCCGCTCCGACCCCGACCTATGACAGCACTCCGGTCCGTGCTCAGTCCGCACCGCGACCACGAACCCTATCCGAGCCCCGAGAGGGCTCCGACCTGCCGCGAGTACATTTTTGCGACGAACGCACCTCGCCCCCGAGGACTCAGGCCGAGCCGCCGCTGAGCCTGATCGATGTCGAGGCTCAATACTCACACCCCGCGCTGGTGATCCTACCGCCCGCGCCTCCAACTCCGACCCCCGCGACGACTGGAGCCCCCGCGATGGGCCCGTCGAACAGTTTTCCGACCCCCAGTCCCGCGTACCCCGCGACGACCCCCGGATATCCAACCTCGCGATCCACTCCGCACCCAGTGGCCCCCGCGACATACCCCGCGAGCGTTTACGCACCTCCGACCTCTGATGGTCCTCCCGCGACCGCTATTCCCCCTCGAACCTCCTATCCCGCTCCAACCGCGAACCCTCCGCATCCGCTGGCTCCGGTATATCCTCCCGCCGCGAGCTACCCAGGGATCCCCGCGTGGAGTCACCCCTACTCGGAAGCTCGGAACTCTACCCCCGCAGACCGTGTTTTCCGCGACTGTACCGCCCGCGAAAACCCGTGACCTTCAAAACATCGTGCGGAAATGGAACGTGAAATTCGCCGGACTCCGTGGAGGGAGCATCGAAGAATTCATCAACCGCGTCGAAGAGTGTCGAGTGGGCAGCGGCCTGACCGACCGTGACCTCTACGAAGCGATGCCGTTCCTTTTAACCGACAAAGCGTTGCAATGGTTCCGCCTACATAAGGATCGCTGGAACAGCTGGCCAGCGTTCCAAACCGCGTGCCGCGAGCGCTTCGCCGGGTTGAATTTCCAGACTCGATTGAAAGACGAGGTGCGAAGACGAACCCAGGGTCCGGATGAGCGCATCAGCGACTTCCTGGACAGCTTGCGCCTCCTGATGGCCAAGATCACACCCCCGTTCTCCGATGATGAGCAATTGGACATTGCGTACGCGAATCTACACCCCAGTTACCGTACCGCGATCCCGCGATACGAATTCGGAACCCTGGATGAACTGAGCATCTCCGGGGAATTATTTGAGAACGCGAGAGCGTTGGATCGACCCTACCAACCTCCCCCGCGACCCGAAGACTCAGTATTGCCTGAGTTCGCGTATCAAGCGCCGACTCCCCCGGCCGCTTCAGGTAGTGCGGCACTATACTCCGCGACCGGAACCCCCGCGATCCCGCCGACTACCGCTCCGAATCCTCAGTCCTCCCGTGGCCGCCGACCCCGCGGAGGACGAGGACGAAACCGCGCGAACCCAAGTACCGCCACCCCCTACCCAGACTAACCTGACAGTACCTCCGACTCAGACGAACCAACCTCCGCCTTTGATGGCACTCCAAAACCTGCAACCCCCCGTTCAGTACCAGGTCTCACCCCAAGCTCCCTACCCATTCCCGTACCCCCCTCCGATACCGCCACCCCAAGCATCGGCGAGCGCCCGTTACCCTCCTGCGACCATGCCTGCCCATGGAGCGTACCATGGAGGCCAAGCCGGCTGCTACCGATGTGGCGACCCCAGACACTTCGTACGGGAATGCCCTTTTGCCCCCCCTGACCAGACCGGCCCGTCAGGTGGGCACCCTGGAGTCTTCCCCTCGAGCCAAGGCAGTGGCTCCGGACCCACTCCGGGAAACGACCGCGGGAATTAGTGGAAAGGGTCCCCACTATTTCCCAGCGCGAGCGTGGACCTCCGCCCTCCCGAGACGTCTCGACCCTTAGTAATACGATTAGACTTAGAAACCCCGACCCGCGCTACTTTGTGACGATAAATGTAGCCGGGCAAGACCTGCGTGCACTTTTTGACCCTGGTTCGAGTCGAACGTACGTCGGACGCACTGCGATGCCGTTCTTTTCAGATATCATCGCGAACCTATCCCCCCACACACGCGCCGCGATTCAGTATCCGAACGGTGCCGTCGACTCTATCGCGGGCGAAGCTCGACTGCGCGTCCGATTCGCCGATAGAATCCGCGATCTCGAAATACGATTTGCCCCTGCGATTGACTGCCCGTGCATCTTCGGCATAGATGGCATCCGCGCTTTCGAATTTAACGTGGATTTTTCCCGCGCGAGATGGAAATTGCCTGACGGTGCACAGGGCTATTTTGACGTATCCTGGCCCCCGTTAGACGATGCGAGTCAAGAGACCTCGGCCTGCGCTGGCCTCCTCGAGCTCTCCTCGCATCAAACGGAGAAACTTCACGCGCTTTTACGCGAACGTTTACCCCCTCCGTCGTCAAGTCCCGGAATAACCGACCTGGCGATGCACACGATCGACGTGCAAGGTCACGAGCCCATTAAGCAGCGGTATTATCCTGTATCGCCGAAGGTACAGGAAGCGATGAATAAAGAGGTAGATACTATGCTCGAAGCTGGTATCATCGAACCCTCCCGCAGCGAATGGTCTAATCCGGTCGTCATGATAAAGAAATCCCCGGAAAAATACCGATTTTGTCTAGATTTTCGAAAGGTTAACAAAGTCGCGAAGAAGGACGCTTATCCGCTCCCGTATATGAGCAGCATCCTCGACAAACTTCGGGAAGCTCGGTACATCACTAAAATCGATTTGAGTCAGGCCTACTTCCAGGTGCCCCTGGAAGCCGCGAGTCGCGAAATCACCGCGTTTACCGTCCCGGGCCGCGGACTGTTTCACTTCAAGCGCATGCCGTACGGATTGTCCGGTGCACCCGCGACCTTTCAGCGTCTCATGGACCGCCTCGTTGGTCCGGAGATGGAACCGCACGTCTTTGTTTACCTCGACGATGTCATCATCGTAAATCGGGACTTCGACGATCACCTACGCTGGTTAGATCGAGTCCTCGGTAAAATCACCGCGGCGGGACTCACCGTAAACCCGGATAAGTGCGAATTTTGCTGTTCCGAGGTCCTATACCTCGGCTTCCTCGTGAACAAGGACGGACTGCAGGCCGATCCTGAGAAAGTCCGCGCGATAACCGATTACCCAGCCCCGCGAACCGTGAAACAAGTTCGTCGTTTCCTCAGCATGACCTCATGGTACCGTCGTTTCATCGAAGACTTCGCGACGAAATCAGACCCACTCACGCGTCTTCTAAAGAAGAACCGGCGTTGGCAGTAGAAATCTGAACAACAGGAAGCGTTTCAAGCCCTGAAAACTGCCCTTATCACGGCCCCTACCCTTACCTGTCCCGATTTTACGATTCCTTTTACCCTTCAAACCGACGCTAGCGACTCCGGTCTCGGTGCTGTCCTCACGCAGAGCGTGGAGGGCGTAGAGCACGTGATCGCATACGCTAGTCGAACGTTAACGGATCCGGAGCGGAAATACACCGTCACCGAACGGGAGTGCCTCGCGGTACTCTGGTCAATCCGCAAGTTCCGACCCTACCTTGAAGGGTATCACTTCACTGTAATTACCGACCATAGTAGCCTCCGTTGGCTACACCACCTACGGAATCCCACCGGACGCCTCGCGAGATGGGCGTTGGAGTTACTTGAGTACGATTTCGACATCGTACACCGCAAGGGTGCTTTACACCACGTTCCTGATGCCCTATCGCGAATCTACGAGCCGGTGACCGAACCCGTAGCTGCCCTCGAAGACCCCCACGACCCGTGGTACCGCCGTCGCGTCGAAAACGTGAAGAACATGCCTGTCCAGTTTCCTGACTGGAAGGTAGAAGACGGTAGATTGTATTATCATCGCGTAGACCCTCTTTCCGATCCCTTGTTGCCGGATCTCGACGCGTAGAAACTCGTGCTCCCTCTCGAAGGTCGAGCCGCCGTGCTCGAGGAAGCCCACGTTCTCCCGTGTGCCGGTCACCTCGGTATCGAGAAAACGTACTCGCGAATCGCGCTTCTATACTACTGGCCTGGCATGTACCGCGACGTCGCCCAGTTCGTGCGTCTGTGTGACACGTGTCAACAGATCAAAGTCGACAAATCGGGACCTCGTGGTCTCATGGGTCGCCGTGTGGTTGATCGACCGTGGATCGCCGTTGCCGCAGATATCATCGGACCGTACCCTCCTACCCGCCAGGGTTTTACTCACGCGATCGTGATTCAAGATTTGTTTACGAAGTGGGTAGAATGCCGGGCGTTACGTAAAGCCAACGCGAAAACCGTTCTCCAATCGCTGGAAGAACTCGTCGTGTACCGCTGGGGGGTCCCCGAAGTCCTTCTGACTGACAACGGGACGGAGTTTTCGAACAAACTCCTCGACGCCGCGTGTACCGAACTCGGAATCTATCACACTACCATACCGCCGTACCACGCCCAAGCGAATCCTGTCGAGCGGGTGAACCGCGTGCTAAAGACGATGATCTGCGCCTATATCGAGGGCGATCATCGCAACTGGGATCAGCACCTGCCAGAGTTCCGCTTCGCGATGAACTCCGCGGTTCACAGCTCGACCAAAGTCACCCCCGCGTTCCTTAACTTCGGTCGCGAACTGTATCCTCCGAACACGGTTCGACGGCAGGAAGAAGGAACACCGGAAATAGTACCGCTCTCCACCGAAGAGTGGGAGAATCGCGTTCGACGTCTCGAGGCTCTCCGTGACTTCGTAAGCAAAAATCTCGAAGACGCTCACCAGCGTCAAGCTGAATATTATAACCGCGGAAGGCGCGACCTTCAATTTTCTCGAGGAGATTTAGTCTTACGTCGTCAACGGGTACTGTCCTCCGCTCCGAACTATTTTGCCGCGAAGCTCGCCGCGAAGTATGTCGGTCCCTTCGTGATTAAGCGGAGGAGGAGCCCGACCGTGTACACTCTGGAAGACCAGGACGGGAATCCCGCTGGCAAGAGTCACATCAACGACCTGAAACCCTACTACGCGCCCCCCGGTACCGCCGCGAACCCCGCGAACCCAGCAAGTACCGACGCGAGTGAGGATGAGGGTAAAAGTGTGACTGGGCATGAGAGCATGAATGAGACCCCGAACCATCCTGACCCTCCTGTTCTCCCGATTCAAACGAACGAGGGAGAATTGTTACTAATGCCCGTCAACTTCCAGGGGGTGCAGCATGAGGCACCTGAAGGGCCCTCGCAGACGAGGGCACCGACCACCGCAACTACGCCCCGGCGCCCCCGGAATGGGCTGAGAGCCCCGGAACCGGAGGAGGATCCGACGGTCCCGGAGCCACCTGTGCTCGAACCCCGAGCCCCCTCCGAGAGCTCGGACACCGAGGACTCCGACGCCGATGCAGCCAACGAGAGAGCGCCCCGAGATCAGGAGGATCCCCGAGACGCAGCTCCTCGCCAGGACACCCCCGACACTGCGCCGGAACCCTTTCTAGAAAGCGGACCAGCCCGAGGACGAGGACGAGGACGAGGAAGAGGTCAACGAGGGCGCGGCAGACCGCCGGGTCGCACAGGCGACCGTAGACGCGCGATTTCCCCCGCGACCTCCTCCGCGAGCTCCCGCGATCACGAGCTTCCCCCGGTGCCGTCCTCCCCAGATCCCGTTCGCGTCCCCGCTCCGCGAGTGACCACCGCGGCCCGCACAAGGACCGTGGGTCGACCCCGCGGCCGACGTCGTGACCGTGGGCGAGGTAGGCGTCAACCCGCTGCTACGACCCGCGAACGAACCCCCTCGGACCGCGACGACACCGGACAACCGAGGTATGAGCTTCGACGACGAGGACCCCCGCCGTAGTTGACAATCGCGCCTTCGCGAAACATTTATTTTCTCTATCATTTTTTTCCCCTTTTTCCTTTTTCGTACTACTTGTAAGAAGCGCGCTCTTCGCGACCCTAGTTTTAAAATACGCGCCCCTCGCGACCCCTTAGTCTTAAGATACGCGGATTCGCGAGTCCCTATACCGTTTCCCCCCCCCCTCGCGAGCCGAGGGTTACGCGAGGAATCCCAAATGTCAAGGTAGCTTCAGCGTGGACGCAGGCCCCTGCGTCGATCACCTGACGGTTTGTCTCCTTTTTCTCTCTTTCCTCTTTTTCGTACATGGTGATCGGCGTAGACGGATGCTGCGGAAGCGTACGCCTTCTGCGAACCCGTACCTCCCGTTTGGCGGGGGGGTGTTGTAACGTGGCAAATGAGTTGCCCGTTGTGGCATCCCTCAACGCCGCGGAAGGATTGCAAATATCCTCGCGCGACTCTCGGTCACGCGCATAGAATTAAGAAACTGTACCGAAGGGTCACGTGGTTCACTGGAGCAAGGAGCGACCTCACCCCGCTTCCCCGCCGGCCTACGAGCTGACGCGGGGAAGACGAGTCTAGCCATCTTTGCCAAATTCTATCTAGGCAGCTTCCATATTGGTTTTCCGAGCTAGCAGCAAGCCACTTGTTGCACCGCGCCTACGAATACCAATTTTGAGTTTATTAGAGTCTTCCGAGTCCTAAAAATTCCGCGATCGTCATCGCCGTGTTGTGTGCCTCCCGTGCACCATAATTTGAGTCCTCCTACATCGCCCGTGAACCCGTGAACCCCGACAACAAATTTCGCCGGACCGCTGGCCACGCCGCGACCGGCCCCCGTGCCCACCGTCATTCCCCAAGTGTGTTCGTGTGCCCCCAAAAAGACATTGCCACCTCCCCGGAGTACCTGAGACCCTTCGATCCAAGGTAGGATCTTTTACGTCCCTATTTTCGTCCCCTGCGCTGCGAGACATCTGTAATAACTTCGTCTAGGTGGGATCGGCCATCGCCGAAGCCGTTGGAGCCTGAGACGAGGATCTCATCGATACGGAAAGTATCCTAGATCCGCTAGGATCGTTTCTGCCTGCTTTCTATCTCTCGCATCGCTTGTATTTTCAGCCTCTTCACCCCCTACTACCGGAATCCCGACCCCACGCGCCTCCGCGAACGGTCGAGTCCCGATACCGCCTTTTTACCGGTCTTCCTCTCATTTCTATTTGAATTTTGCTCGTGTGTGTTCCTGTGTGCGTGTCCGTGTGATTCGCGCCTGTAGAGGTGATCCCTGTTGAGACTCACGCTCTACGTAGGGTGCGCAGAATCACCGCGCACGCCGCGTCATTTCAACCGTCGCCGAGCTACGGCTCGCCGTACGCCGTGGTTGGAATCCTGACTATTTCTTGTGTCCGTCAGATATCATCCCGCTCTACGTTACCGTCCGTATTATTCGACCGGGTGAGTTGAGCGTCGATCTAGCGCGGTAGCCCTCGTCCCCGTTGAGACGAGTGCGCTACGCGGTCTGCGCAGGGATCGCGCGCACTCACCGCTGCGAGTCAGCTGCCGTGAATCCACAGTCCGCTGTGCGATCCGGCTGACGTACCCTGTACCGTTCCCCCACCGCCCCTCGCCCTCCTCCTGGCCCGTGCCCAGTCGAGTCGAGCGGCCGACTTGTATATAGTAGAATATAATCTGTATTGGCTCCTCTAGCCCTTATCTGTTTTTCACCCTCGAGATCGCTTAGTATCTCGGGGGGATTGTTAAAGCCAGCCTTTTTCATTGAATAAATACGTTCTCTAATTGTTCACCAACTTACACAGGGTCTACTATCTTCGCCCCCACGTTCCCCTCTACCAAACACTGTCTAGCCGGCCTCCCGTCTCCTTCCACCCCTAATTCCTTCCCTCATCCCCGCGGAAACGCGGCGATTAGTTCCCGTAAGGAACTTGGCGCCCAAATCTTTCGTATTTCTTGTGTTTAGTTTTAGTCCCGTCATCCACGTTGGGTTTCGGCTTCTTCTGCTAGCATTGTGGACGGGGTTGGTTTCCAAACAACCCCGAAAGCGTGTTACAATGTATATTATAATCCTATTGATAATAAAAATTATCACAAAAATCATAATGATGGTGATCGTTCTTTTCTGTCTACAGTTTTGTTACACTCACACTTCCACATTTGGATATGAATTTTTTTTATTCCCACTAGGAGTCGAGAAATTGGAAACACAAAGGATTGATCTTCGAAATTCAATGATCACTTGACGACTAAACGAAATAAAACTTACTTGGATCGCTCCCAGTTGAGGTTTTTACGTACTACCTGAGTATATGAAATATACCAGGCAGAAGCCTTATTTGTTGGCCATTCTACAGAATTCTTGCCCGGAGCTATATTTCCTCAACCATCTCCTAACCAGGTCGTAGAAGCTCATGGTTAACTCTCTACCAAGGCAATAATAATGTCAGTTAGATAATTATGGTCCGTACAATACGCAATAATGTGCTTTTTTCGAGATTCATGTCCGTCCGGACTCATATCTCTTGAACCGCTAGACCTAAAGTAGTCCTCAGGTGGAACGTTGCAACGGAAATGATTGATTTCAACGTGTTGCGACTGTCAAAATATTGCTCAGAACCTCAGGATCCAAACCTAGCTCATACAAAAGTACAGAAAACCTATAGAATCAAATAATAGAAAGTGGGTATACCGAATCTTTTGATTACTACTCGGTGTTTAAAAATCGAAGAAAAGGATTGATCTTTGAAACTTCTCCACCTGCACCTGACCACTAAATAAAATAAAAGTTACTTGGATCGTTCCAGCCAGGGGATTCGTATCTCTCTTGTAACTCCCCGGAAATGGTTTTTGTATGACTGATTAAAAATTCTAACACATTCGATGAAATTCGATCGAATTCTACCAAATTATGCGGGATATGTACATAAAGCATTTCACATTGGATTCGAATTTACAATATCCGTATAACGAATAGAAATAAACTTTGGTTTATATAGCAGTGTTCATTTGCTTGTTTGAATACACCCACTTCTTCCCGCGCATCGAGTCAAGTCTCGTAGCGTCCATTTTGGTGGCGTCTAACGACGCTCCCATGCCGGTTGAAACATGTTTGTGAACGTAGAGTGTGCGGTATGATAACCGTAATTACAACATGTGTTTCTGTGACCTCGGTGAGTTAATCAACCTAAATTAATCATAATCTATGTTTGTATTGTTGAATGAGCCGTCCCAGACGATCCTCTGATCGTCGTAGATGGTTTTACGCGTCAGTGAGTAAAATCGTGTCGAGTGAGTCGTGGATCAAATTTGAGGTTAGCTCGAATGTGCGCATCTTGGGACGCAACTTTTTACGAACAATTTTAGCAGAGCAAAACCACACGTAATTAATTGTTCTAAAAAATATTCGTTTCTCCTTTGATTGTCAATGTAGGGACGAAATATCGGCTACGTGGAACGACGGGGTAAATGGGTACGGTATTTTTGACAGAGGAAGCGCCTCATACGAGTTCAGCTGATTTTATCACCCAAACACCCTGTTCTCTATTTCCTGATGAGAATTGGAAATTTCGACTTGCCTGAGTGATTACAGACGCAGATGGCTATCGACGTTGACAAAGGTTTGGTGTTTTTCATTTCCGAGTGCGTACTCAGAATTTTCATATTGTCAAGCCAAAGCAGAGTTCATGCTCGGCTCGACCCGGCCATCCCTATGCAGGTATTCATTCGTTTCCATATCCTTCAGACGACGAAAATCAGCTTTGTCGAATACGATGTGAGGAGCATTGAATAATCCGTCTCGCAAGAAATATCCCGATGGTCCTGATGGATGCAACCTTCGCAGCCGTTGCGTTGCTCCAGTCAGCACTGTGTTCTCAGCGATGGAATGACTGTAACTCCAGCCAACACCACATTCGGTAAGAACCAAGTTATTATGACCTTTGATTCCGACGACAGTCGTGGGTTGAGAGTTGTTCCGATCGAGTTGAGTCAGGGCCTTTGCCGTCGCCTTTGAAAAGTATAAAATGAAATAAAATTGTTCCAAAGTTTAATCAGAGGATTCAATCAGACAACGAACTAGTGATATAAAATTAGTTGTTAGAAATACATAAAAATCATAACCGTTGCCATTCCGCTACAAACAACCATTGTCGCATATCACCCGTCGTCGAGACATCAGAAATGTAGTGGATACCGGAAGCAGATTTAATCAGAAAACTAACTCATGAATAGCGTTCGATCTGAGCCTATGTAATTTTTTGGTGCAGGTGCATGTCATTTTTGGACGATTTCGACTGTGAAGTAAAATACTGATTCAACAATCCTTAGCGTATTTCATAGTGAATTGCAACTTTCCACTGTTGGAATTAAAGACGGTGACCGATACAAGTAGCTTGTGAGGCGAAACTTATTATACTACATTTTACATCATTGACGAATCTGTTGCAAATAGTATTGGAGGATACTTTTTTTTAACACGAATTCTATCCATGTCGGTAAACGCAGGAAAAACTGGTTGCCCACGGTGAAGTTGACTGTATAATGAATCCAATCAAATAAAAAAGGTCATTTCAGTAGCGTCGGTAAACGCAGGAAAAACTGGTTGCCCACGGTGAAGTTGACTGTATAATGAATCCAATCACATAAAAAAGGTCATTTCAGAAGAAGATACCGGATCAAAGGGCTGAGAACGTTAAAACAATTTCAATTTATTTCGATTTATAAACAGTGAAAGAATTTTTTTATTATTCCACCATCTTACTGGACTCAATCGATGCACTTCTTGTACTTACTTTCATGTATATTTAATAACACTGTCTAATTTCTTTCTGAATTGATTTCACTTCACAGATGACACTCTCGACGTGTGGTGAGTCTCAGACGACACTGATGATACCTTGTAACGTGGCAAATGGGTTGCCCGTTGTGGCATCCCTCAACGCCGCGGAAGGCTTGCAAATATCCTCGCGCGACTCTCGGTAACGCGCATAGAATTAGGAAATGTACCGAAGGGTCACGTGGTTCACTGGAGCAAGGAGCGACCTCACCCCGCTTCCCCGCTGGCCTACGAGCTGACGCGGGGAAGACGAGTCTAGCCATCTTTGCCAAATTCTATCTAGTCAGCTTCCATCTTGGTTTTTCGAGCTAGTAACAGCCAACTGTTACATCGTGCAGCAATTTCCAAGTTTTGTAGTTATTTTGAGTCTTCCGAGTCCCAAACCTTTCGCCTTCGCTTCCCGAGTGTTTTGTGCCACCGGAGCCCCATAAATTGCATTTCCCGGAGCTCCTAGTGACACGTGAACCCGTGATTCAGGAAAACAGGATCCCGCCGGACCGCTGGCCACGCCGCGACCGGCTCCCGTGCCCACCGTCGTTCCCCCCCCAAGTGTGTTGTGTGCCCCGAAGACATTGCCACGCCACTTTGGGATTACCCGTGTACCGTCGACCGAAGGTAGGATCTTTTACGTCCCTGTTTTCGTCCCCTGTGCTGCGAGAAATCCATATTAACCTTGTCTAGGTGGAATCGGCCATCGCCGAAACCGTTGGAACCTGAGACGAGAATCTCCCCCAACACGGAAAGTATCCTAGATCCACTAGGATCGTTTTGGCCTGCTTTTCTGTCACCCGCATCGCTTGTATTTTCAGCTATCTACCCCCTACCCTCGGAATCCCGACCCCACGCGCCTCCGCGAACGGTCGAGTCCCGATCCCGCGTTGTACCGGTCTTTTTCTCATTTCTATTTGAATTTTGCTCGTGTGTGTTCATGTGTGCGTGTCCGTGTGATTCGCGCCTGTAGAGGTGGTCCCAGTTGAGACTCACGCTCTACGTGTGGTGCGCAGAGTCACCGCGCACGCCCGGTATTCAACCGCCGCCGAGCTACGGTTCGCCGTACGCTTTAGTTTGAATCTTGTCCATTTCTTGTGTTCGTCCGATATTATCCCGCTCTACCGTACCGACCGTAAATTTCGATCGAGTGAGTTGAGCGCGATCCAGCGCCGTAGCCGTCGTCCCCGTCGAGACGAGTGCGCTACGTGGTCTGCGCAGGGATCGCGCACACTCACCGCTGCGAGTCAGCTGCCGTGAATCCACAGGCCGCTGTGCGATCCGGCTGACGCCCGGTACCGTTCCCCCGTTCCCCTCGCCCTCCTCCTGGCCCGTGTCCAGTCGAGTCGAGCAGCCGACTTGTACATATTGTAGAATAATCTGTTTTGGCTCTTCTAGCCCTGATCTGTTTGCTACCCTCGGAATCGCCTCGAATTCCGAAGGGATTGTTCAAGCCTTTTTCTCTTGAATAAATACGTTTATTAACTGTTCACCAACCTACAAGCGTCTACTATCTTCGCCCCCACGTTCCCCTCTACCAAATACTGTCTAGCCGGCCTTCCTTCTCCTTCCACCCCTATTTCCTACCCTCATCCCCGCGGAAACGCGGCGATTAGTTCCCGTAAGGAACTTGGCGCTCAAATCTTTATTATTTCTTGTGTTTAGTTTTAGTCCCGTCATCCACGTTGGGTTTCGGCTTCTTTTGCTAGCATTGTGGACGGGGTTGGTTTCCAAACAATCCCGAAAGCGTGTTACAACCTCAATACGTATTCCGAGAGGCACCGGATGTCCCAAACGGAGCACGTAAGAAGACAAGCAGTTCTGACGACCATTCGTAGTCTCAGATGTACCAAAAATAGCAATAGAAATATTACGTCATTGTGCAGTTGAGATACTGCGAAAAACAGTGGTTGAAAAACTATTCAATTAGCTACAGTCGTATCAAGTCCTGTAAGTTGAAGGCAGAAATATGAATACTAAGATATTTTTCCGGACTTTCTGCGACAAGTAGAAAATGTTTGAATTTCGAACCATGTATATAGTAAAGGCAGCTTGAATGCTCGCGCAAGTAGTAGCGATACTGCGATACACAGTAAAAGTATTAGAAATAATACTGCTGTAGTAGTAGCAATACTACGCACTCACAGTAATTCCTGTGTATTGTACAGACAGTAGAAATACTGTCGAACGCAATAGTACAAAATACTACGAATGTTATTTTATCAATTATATCAGTATAACAAGTAACGGACGTATCAAGTCCTGTAACTTGATACTGCGACACACAGTAAAAGTATTAGAAATAATACTGCTGTAGTAGTAGCAATACTACGCACTCACAGTAATTCCTGTGTATTGTAGAGACAGTAGAAATACTGTCGAACGCAGTAGTACAAAATATTACGAATGTTATTTTATCAATTATATCAGTATAACAAGTAACGGACGTATCAAGTCCTGTAACTTGATACTGCGACACACAGTCAAAGTATTAGAAATAATACTGCTGTAGTAGTAGCAATACTACGCACCCACAGTACTTCCTGTGTATTGTACAGGCAGTATTGTACAGGCAGTAGAAATACTGTCGAACGCAGTAGTAGTATAACAAGTAACGGACGGATGTATCGGGTCCTGTAACTTGATGGCATGAATATTATGAAAACTTTGCAACACAGCAATCTGGAGTATACCAGATCAATGCGTGATGAATCCCTAAATTTCAACACACATTACACGATTTCTCAGTTGCTGTGGTTAGTTTTCTAACTTTTCATGACAAACAGAGAGTGAAGAATTTTCACTAATTTGAAGAATAATATTTCATGTATTGATTATATGTACATGAATCACTTATTCCTTCGAACACCCAAGTCCCTTTTTGATTATCACACACTCAATGTTCAGGAATTGAAAAAATGCTCAATCTTGATTTTCTTCATCGCCTGACCGGTGGTTGAAAAATCGAAGCGACCTCGGGTCGTTTCAGCGAGTGAATTCGTATCAATCTTGTAACATGGCAATTAATTGTTATGTTTTCATGAAAAAAAGATTTGATACGATCAGGTAAAATTATGCCTCGAATTTGACCTGATAAGATTGTACGAAATTATTTGCATACATAACTTTACGACGTAATTCCATAAAATTTCGTCTGAGTTTGTGTACACTCAGGCATCGAAGGGGCATTCTATTGCACCACGGTGAAAGTGATACAGCAACGTGCTCCCCAGTCGCCTAATCGGCGTGTCCCGCAGGGAGGAATCCCTGAAAGTAGTGGTGGACCGTGGTTTGCCCACAGTGAGGCGTACTCATGTCGCTACTATGGCGTCTGGTCATTGACAACCCCAAAAGAAGACTTGAGTCCAGGGTGTCTATCTCCTTGAGAAATCTGGAAGTCCTGGAAATCTCAAGGATTTTTTATTTCCTGGAGTGTCTCGGAATTCCCAGGTAATTTCAAGTTCACTCAAGGAATGTTTCGAAGAGTGATCAATTTATTGGATCTTGCCAATTTAAAACCATTATTGTATTGCAATAGAAAAAAATTTGTCAAGTACATTTCGATTAAACTCGTGTGTCTAAGAAACTGACTGAGAAAAACCTTCGACAAGAGTGGTCTACGAGAGATAAATCGTATCTCGATACACCTGTAATCGTTGAAAAAATCACCTGCAATATCCTGGGATTCTCTGGAAATCTTAGATTAACTGGGATATACACGCAGGGCTATGCGAATGTTGTGGCCAGTGTGAGCCAGAGATGCCAGCAGAGCATCTGGACAAAACAGAGATGGTATGTTTTGCAAAAAAACGCAAGATGAAGGGATGGGGAAAGCCAAGCGTCAGGGCACGGAGCTGAAACCATTAGACAGAGCAAAGCACTTGGGGGTCATCCTGGATGCTGAACTGAACTGGGGGCCCTAGCTAGAAAGTGTCAGCGGCACGGTCTGTGCCCTTCTGTGGGTTACACGTTGCACATGCAATACAACGTCGGGCCTTTACCTGAGAATAATGTACAGGGCTCTAATGTGTTGGCAAACGACCGAGCTTGAAACACTGCAGACTCGGCTGCCCCGACAACAAGTCCAAATTACCAGATGACGCAGGACCATCGGCAGGCTGACTACTGCTTTGAGTGCGCCTAGAACGTGATTTTCTCTGGACGGACTGACTGGGCACGTCTGCGAAAACTCCTTGGGGGACAGGAATTAGTTTGGCATACCAACGGCTCTGAAACACACGAGGGAACAGCACCAGGATTTGCCTCAGCGATTTCTGCAGGGAGAGATATATGGGTGCCGGTCAAAATTCCGAATAGCCAAAAAACAGAACGGCCGGAATTTCGAAAAGTCAAATTAACGACGGTTCGAAATGTGGAGAGGTAATAATAAAGATAGGTCATAAAGTCGAAAGAAAATAATTTGTAATTTCATAAGTTCGAAACTGATTTACATCGAATATAAATTTTCCGATTGAGGAAAACTGCGAGCTGCGAGATATCGAATGTGTCAAACTAGCGATAGTTCAAAAACCCGAACAATTCGGACCTTAGAATGGCCAATATTACGAAAGTTTAAAAGTCCGATTTTTTGTAAATCGAAGAGCCAAAAACTCGAAAGGTCAGAATCTAGAATGGGTCTGAACACCGAACGGCCAAAATAACGAGAGTTTAGCAAACATGACGAACGCGTTTCTTAATCCATACACTACCAGATTGAGCTAATAGATGGAGCTAGTCGCTACTAGAGCGCTAAAAATACGATTTACATAACGCGAGTATGATTCATAGGTTTAGTTGGTGGTAGTTTTCGGTACTTATAGCAGCCGTTTAAGGATGTACAGGCCATACAATCTCAATCAAAAGTGAGTCTCGTCGTCAATATTGAGTACTTCGAGATGAGATAAAAATCGGAAAAAAATCAACCACAATCAAGATGATAAGAGTATTTATTTTCAATAATAATAATGCCAAAAGTTATCAACAAATTGTTTAAAAAAATCATTGTTCAACAAATTTCCTAGTGACGTTGTTTTTTTTCATGGCAAATGAATTCGTTAATCTTTCTGAATACACATGAATTTTTTCAGGATTTTGTCACTTTTTTAAAATTTCCGTTAATAACTTCTGGGCATTATTATTATTGAAAATGAATACTTTTATCATTTTGATTGTGGTTGATTTTTTTCCGATTTTTATCTCATCTCGAAGTACTCAATATTGACGACGACTCACTTTTGGTTGAGATTGTATGGCCGGTACATCCTTAACCGACGGTCGAGTAAGCTGCGAATGCGCATGCGCGGAGTATGAATTGGGTCTCTTCCAAGTCCTAGGCGTTGAAAGTGACTTTTGTTGAACTCGTTTCGAGTCCACGCATACGCATTCGCAGTCTAATGTCGGATTACCCGACGGTTCCACCTAACCAAAAACCGCATAGATCATACTCTTGTTATGTAAAAAATCGTGTGCAACAATTAAGCAACGGTCCTTTCGCCTTACGTGTTTGCGATATTCGTCTACGGCTTGTATGCGTGCTAACCTACGACTCATATTGCAAATTTACGCTCTAAAACGACCGACTTTGCCTCCTGGTTGCACAATATACTATGTATTTTAGTATGAATATACAAGGCCGCCCAATTTGTTATAGATTAACACATATTTTAGATCAACATATAGGAATTGAAGGAATAATGACGTCAACAATTGTTTATTCAAAAATATTTATGTACACTGTGCTTTTTTAGGTACTCCTTAGTATATGTATACAAAGCATGCTAGTTAAACGCCTTACGAGTTTGTCCTTCTACCAAAGTATCAAAAGTGTCCTCTCGGAACAATATTTGCCACACGGTGACCGGGTCTATCGGAAGATTTGGAGGTGGTTTTCTGAAAGCATATGGATTTCTTTTTCTGCCATACTCATGATACGTAAAATGTGAAATGATGAGTTATTGTTTGACCAATATGTAGCAAATTTAGTAGGATGTTATATTATAACAATTTCGTAAGACTCTGAATAGCTCTGAAACATTATGTGAAAGTGTTATAATCCAGGGCTGGTAGTGGCAGAGGCCTTACTGTGCCTTACTGTGCAGGAAAAAAATGTTGCGCAAGCGAGCGATTTTGCCTACCACTAGGCGGTGCGCGAAATCGCTGGCGATGAGCAACATATTTTGCGCCGCGCAGTGAGGGAAAGCCGGGCTTTGGGTGCCTACAAACGGTGGGCAAACGAGGACTTTGTATGCATGTATAATGAAAAAATCATATTAAGGCAACGATTGAGCTCACTAACAAAACAAGCTATAAATACTTTTTCAATAGTTAACAGTATTAACTATAACTGCCATAAAATAATAATTTCTTTGAACTTCAGAAAGTTTTACTTTATTCACAATTTTTTTTCGCCCAACCAAAACACGAGTTTTATAATTTTTACGAAAACCATGAAATCAGTAGATGGAATTGAAAAAACACAAAAAAAAACATTCAATCATGGTTGTGATGAAAAAAGTGACTTCCATAAAAAAAAGTGAGAAAAGTCACCAGTTACCAGCCCTGCATAATCTCTGATATCTGACAACTTTTTTATTTTTTTTTTGTTTAATGTCAATGGAACACTGAGCCAGACATTTGTATTCACCACAGAGGCTTCACAAAGATAGTAATTTTGTCAAGATTCAGCTCGTGTAGTAAAATCAACAAAATAAACTAATTTCGCAAGAGATGAAAATGGGGTGATTTTCGTTTATTATATTGTTGTTTACATAAGTGAACTGATTTTGGAAAAAATATCATTTTCACTTGAGCTGTTTTTTTATTCAGATTTGATTCAGAAGTTTTGAATTGAAAAAATGTTTTGTCAAAATTGTTAAAAAAGATTTTTGCGAAAAAAAAATCTCGATAATTGTTAGCTGAGGCGTCCATTTTGTCGTACATGTTCCATGAATATGAACTGGTGGTTCGTCTAGGCTGAGCTACATGTGACAGCTGTTTTGAGGTCGGTCCCAATTCGAGGCGTTGCCCAGTAATGTACTCATCGTGGGTCCTCGGCTGCGGTTAGTCGGAAGTCATCTGAAACTCATAACAATTAAATTGCATTATGCTTTGAAGCATGAAAGATATAGTTTAGTAAATAAATTAGATGACCGCGAAGAATCGTCACATCAACTAGGAATTTTTCAGAAAAGTTCTATGACGTATAATAAACAGCTCCACATGACCTTTCTTGCACTGCCGGCGACTTTCATATGGAGTATATGGAAAACTCCATACCCCGAAAAACTCGGGATATGGAATTCCACACCCACGATCAGCTGCTGAATACGACCAGATAACACTCATAGACGAGTATAATCAGAGAAATAATATAAAATTAATAAAAAATGAAAAATGTGTGCAATGAGCCCCCCCCCCCATCAGCTGAGTAACTCCATACCTTGAAATTTTGCAAGTCGCCGGCGTTGCTTTATTGTATACAGTAAGGGAATAATTTGTAAGTGATTAATATAAGTGACAATAATAAGTGATTAATTTGAAAATTCATGGAAGAAAATCAAAATCTTGATTTGCATCCAACAATGGATTTGTTTTACAAATGATTGTAGTTCAAGATTTCCACTGAATACTAAATACCTCAAGTTCATCGATTACTAAATCAACTCTAAAATTGAACAAGAAATCAGAAGGCTTTGTCTAAAGTGTTGTGTCGCCATCGATAATTTGCTATCAAATGGCTTTTCCATGCATATTGATGTATCGTAGACATTTTTCAATGATATTTTGATTCCAATTTGTTTGTTTTGTGTATCTTTGTTTCGTAGATATAAATTTCACGATTCAATTTTCTTCTATACAATTTGGTCTGTAAGTGAAACTTCCAAAAAAGTTTTGATTTCTATACTATGTTCGCCGAGAGATTACTATGCTTCCGAAACCAAAGACGTCCAGTTTGGTCAGATCTCTCCCAATGCGCCGCCCACTTTACCTTCTCCGCGCTGCAAACCGAGCTGGACAGGTTGCCAGACCCAGCTATAGCCGAAAAGGGGGCTCTGGGACTCAAACGTAGCTGTTACGGAGCATAGATTTGTGATGCAGGTCTCAAGTATACGAAGGTCTAGTGCGTGCGATACTGAGTGCGTCACTATCCCCATCCGTCCAAGAGGCCGGTGAAACCTGTGCGGAGCTGTAATAGTCTCGGCGAACGCCATATAGACTCCGTACAGAGCAGCAACGTAGTCAGGAGTGGCTTATAGATCATAAGATACAAGTGTGATTAATTACAGAATTGAACAAATGCTACCAATATATTTTTTTTCCTTGTGTCAAGAAGTACCAAACTCACTAACCTCAGTGTTCGTTGAAACCTTCCTTTTTGTCCACATGGAATGAATGGGTATGTTTTAACTCTTGTAACACATCATCGGACGATTCACCTTTTGGAGGTGCATGTCAAGGAAGCATGAACTCCAAACACAATTTGTTGCATTTCGATTGTGCTATGATCTATGTATAATCCAGCGCACAGTCGATGCATTGTATCGCTCTAATCAAGTGGATTTGGTAAGAGTCACGTCCTCGATTATGCTCCTGAATATGGTTGGGTTATGGGGCTAGATCTTCACCTACATATGAAAAGCAGAAATTGGGTATACGCATATAGGTATGTCACACCTACCCACATCGCCATGCGAGATGCTTGAGGGCTGGACTGGTAAACTTTACTTATATGATGATGATAAAAGAATTTACATTATGAAATATTGTCACAAAGCCTCTAATAATATTTGTGATCAACCTCGTTAATGATTTTTACTTGATTTTTGATAGAACCGTTTATGCCATCCTGATACAAAAACGAGGCCTGGATTTGAGGTTAGGTGTAACATATCGATCAAGATACGGAACAGATTTTTATTCATTTTTGTGCGTCTTTGGACGCTTGTAATTATGGTAATGATTTTGCAGATCTTACCTTCTTTTGTTACCCCCCCCCCCGCCACTCGGCAGCTTCTTTTTTTTTTTGCAGTACTTTTGTCAGTAGTTATTAATTAGCAGCACCTCCTTTTGAAGCGAAGGTATATCGACTTTTTGGTGTGAAGGTTGCACACGTGGAAACGAAAATCAAACACTGGCGGCCCGCCTTCGTTATTGCATGACCTTGAACGCGAGCTGAGTTCGATGTATGGTAATTATGGAGGGTAGAGAGAAGGGGGCTCCACTCGGCCTCGATGCCCAAAACTCGACAAATAACAACTCACCGAGTCTCGGGTGGCGTCTCGGGAGGATTTTCTCAAAGAACGATAGAGTGAGCACTAGGTAAGCGCTAGTGTCGAATCTAGGGAATATTTGAATTTCGAGTTTCAATAGCACAGAATCTAATGTATATCTGAGTTTTTAACGAGTACCATCGAAATAATTGCATCGAACTCTAGGATTCCTCACAATATCAACAATAAACACGAAAAAAAGTGTTTTGTTTGTCCCTACCGGCGACGCTAGCGCTTACCTAGCGGCAAGCCTGGAACTGCGATTGAGAAAATGGTCAAGGTTATAGGTATAGGCAGGAATATACATTTTCACCGGAGCAAGTATTAACAACAATGTCGAATAACCACACGTGAACTAAATCACCCGCGCCATACTTAAACTGCCCGATTCAAAAAAGTCCAGGAATTGGCTCAAAAAAGTCCAGGAATCGGATACATAAACGCCACGAGCGGCAGGAATTGGAACTGTCTTTTGCAGAGTTTTCAGCCGCAGCCATCCCTATGTATTCAGCGCGGAGTGGAGCCTTCTTCTCTCTACCCTTCATAATGGTAATACTCAGGATATGCCTGGCCTTTCCGGCTAACTAGTTTGCTGCTCAGAGACCGAAAATCGAACAAAATTGTTCTCTGCGCAGAAGATTGGACAACGCGGTAGCTAGGCTATCTGAATATTACCATACACGCTCAGATCTCGAGGTGGCGAAAAAACGAACTTACAGTATAAAAAATCCAGTACACCGATTGGACAACATCGAAAGACGAGAATAATCCTGCCAATTACAGCCAGGAAATTTACACGGAAATAGCGAATACAAGCCTGTAGATGACGTGGGCCGTGGCCCGCGAAACTGGATTCAAATATCTCGGCGTAGTGTATGGGCGTAGTAAAAGAACAATTACAGTATTTTCGATATGCAATCTATAAGATAGAGTTTTGGTACTACGCGTACACAGAATCCTTTACGATATCACTAAGATATGTTTTAATATTGGAGATATTTTCCGGTGAAGATTTCCTATGTTCCGTAGCAATCAGACAAGTGTTTGAATAATAATAATTACAAACGGCTCGACAGAGATAAGCCGTACGATCAAAACGCAACAGAGTGAGTGGTGTAGTACGAGCGATTACTTGGATCTTCGTGATGACTTTCCACAGGTAAGTGAAGAATGATACATTTAAAAAATAAGTCCATTGATATACCCGAGACCGCATTTTGCGCATTGTTCGAACGTTTGCCAACACTGGAAATTACTTTAATTATGTTTAGGATTTCAACGTACAAGTATGATTGATACATTTTCTGCGTGAAACGCGAGAAAACCCATCAATCCTGTACAGTAGTAGGATTACAAACCAAATTACGCCAATATAAACAACTATCTGTATGATATTGCTTCCCGTGCGAGGTAGCCATTGTCTTACTTCTGGGGTGCGTTACTCCTTACCCTACTGACGGCTTTACGCAACTACGACAAAACTAATCGACGCGTTCGACTAGTTTCGTCATATTCACTCCTCATTCGCCATGTCGACGAGTTCTCGTGTCGAATTTCTTGGTTAATATAACCGCCATTGTTCTCTCAGCCATCGGGTGTTGTGATTTTTTACATTCATAAAATTATCAGAAAACAATTATTATCCGATATAAACTGTTGCCGTAAACCCAAAGACACTCAGTGCGGGTTATTATTCTTATTTTCCTTGGTATTTTCACTATATATATATATCTTTATTGTTGCCCAAAGACACTTAGTGCGGGTTATTATTGTTATTTTAATTCGTATTTGCATTCGTATATTGTTATTGTTAATCAAAGACACTTAGTGCGGGTTATTACTATTATTTTCCTTGGTATTTTCGTGGTCATTATACGAGCTCTCATTTTTCGTCTCGGATTTTTTTATTCGATTGGACAGTCAGAATGCCACGCAGACCCCAATCACGTTTACCTGCATCCCAGAGGACAAAAGACGGCCGAGTGTATCAGCAAAGTGGTACATCTGTGAAAGGAGTGATGTGAGATAATATATGGGGCATTCCATGTCAACTCGACCAATGATTTTCCCTCACCATTTTTGAATCGCTTCATAATTTTTTATACGATTTTCCTAACTCAAAATGGCACTCCCAAATTTTTTCAGATTTTTTCCGCAATCCGTTAATTTTTTATTAATATTCAATCCCATCTGAAAAAAGGTTTTTTTTAAAAATCTCAAAAAATTCTCAAAAATCTAGTTGTTCATTCCAATCATTTTGCCACCTGGCCCATGATGGGACCTTTTTTTTTAAATTTTTTATATCACTTTAAACATTTTCACCAATCTTGCAACGTTACAAAAAAATCTGAAAAAAATCTAAAGAATCTAGTTTTTCATTCCGATCATTTTGACACCCGGCCCAGTATTATAGTGTTGGACTCTCAAGTCCGATTCTCAAATATTCTCGATTTTATAATGAACGTAATTTTGCCACCAACAGCTCGAACTTCAAGTCTAAGGATAGAATAAAAATGTAAAAATCATTGATTTATAATAAACAAATATTCATTTCTAGTTCATTTGTCAACTTGTAGAGTACAAAGACATTGAATCCCCAATACTCAACGTACCCAGTACGCGGCCAAAAGAACGAGTGTATAACACTTCTCGAGTATTGGGGATTCAATGTCTTTGTACTCTACAAGTTGATAAATGAACTACAAATGAATATTTGTTTATTATAAATCAATGATTTTTACATTTTTATTCTATCCTTAGACTTGAAGTTCGAGCTGTTGGTGGCAAAATTACGTTCATTATAAAATCGAGAATATTTGAGAATCGGACTTGAGAGTCCAACACTATAATACGGCTACGCGTCTAAATATCCCACGACAAAATATCCCCGACAAAATATCACTGCCAAAATCTCACACGATAATACACCCCGTAACTACAATATCCCAGGTCAAAATGTCCCCGGTCAGAATATGCCCGGTCAGAATATCCCCGGTAAAAATATCCCCAGTCAAAATGTCCCCGGTCAGAATATCCCCGGTAAAAATATCCCCAGTCAAAATGTCCCCGGTCAGAATATCCCCGGTAAAAATATCTCCGGCCAAAATATCCCCGGTCAGAATATCCCCAAAATTTTTTTCTGTTGTGCGCGGCCTCGTGCGCTTCGCGCACTCCCCGGGGTTACTAAAAACTATCCACCTAGCCAAAACTATGCAGCTACAAGTCTGTTGGCTATCCTATGTTGCAGGCACGGGTTTTGTGCAGTTATAGACACTGCGAAAAATAATTGATAACGAATACAAATGTACTGTAAATCGCAGAATCATTCTCATTCAATTTATTGATTTTTCAATATTGACAATGGCCAGTAATATCGCAAAAATAATAATAATATAAAAAAATTCTCCGAATCCTGACATGATTCAACTTACAATTCATTCAATAATAATAATAATAATAATATAAAAAAATTGTCGAAATAAAATTTCACACATTCTCCGAATCCTGACATGATTCAACTTACAATTCATTCAAAACGAAATAATACACACGAACTACGCAAATAATTAGAGTAAATGACGAAAATAATAAGAATAAATCACGAAAGTAATTAAAATAAATGCCAGGCCTAGTTTTTGAGGTACCGGGCTCACCCGTCTACTGACGATTTCATACAAAATAAAACTTGTCCTATTGTATTTCGAGCAATGGTTTGAACTGAGACATTTTAACTATAGATATTTTGATCAGGGATATTGTTACTGGAGATATTTTCACGGGGAATGTCTTTACCGGAACTAATGGTTTAAACTAAGAAATTTTGACCGGGAATACTTTTCTGGTGATATTTTGACTGGGGATATTTTTACTCGGGATATTTTGACCGGGGATATTTTTACGCGGGATATTTTGACCGGGGATATTTTTACTGGGGATATTTCGACTGGGGATATTTTTACTTGGGATATTTTCACTGGGGATATTCTGACCAGGGACATTTTTTCCGGGGATATTTTCACCGGGGATATTTTAGACTGTGATATTTGGTCGGGTGTTATTATAGTCATGTGGCCATTTGACCGGAGTCTTTTGTCGTGGGATCAAAATACTGGGATATTTAGACGTGCTACCTATAATACTGGGCCGGGTGTCAAAATGATCGGAATGAAAAACTAGATTCTTTAGATTTTTTTCAGATTTTTTTGTAACGTTGCAAGATTGGTGAAAATGTTTAAAGTGATATAAAAAATTAAAAAAAAAAGGTCCCATCATGGGCCAGGTGGCAAAATGATTGGAATGAACAACTAGATTTTTGAGAATTTTTTGAGATTTTTAAAAAAAACCTTTTTTCAGATGGGATTGAATATTAATAAAAAATTAACGGATTGCGGAAAAAATCTGAAAAAATTTGGGAGTGCCATTTTGAGTTAGGAAAATCGTATAAAAAATTATGAAGCGATTCAAAAATGGTGAGGGAAAATCATTGGTCGAGTTGACATGGAATGCCCCATATATATCTTCATTTTTTTACATTGATAAGTACCTACTGTTAGGTCGATTCAGGAACCATGAAACACTACATACATTTTGAAATGCAATGATCAATCCTTTGGAAAGCATTGATGGTTGATTTGTGAGTGACTGAATAGAATTGAAATCCAAGAACTCATTTCCAAATTCAGAGACTAATATACTGTGTAAAATTGGAAAATTTTGAACATCTGCGACCAAAGTGCATCCGCTGTGGACGTTCCGCAGCAAAGAGACTGTGGCGAGACTGCGAAAGGCATCCTGTGACATGCAGATTGAGTGAACAATTGTGTGAGACAACTAACTGGCTTGGAACCATGGAACAATGCATTAGTTGGTCTCAAGGCATATACTTCAGTCCAAGAACATCTGGCAAATCGCCAAATCTCAAGAAATACTAGTTTTTAAATTTCATCACATTCAAAAAATGAAAATCGATGAAAATGCTGTCACTATGTACTCAGTTTCACAGTTTGAGTGTCATGAAATATGGGAATTTGTATTTTCTGAATTTCAGCTTATAGTCATATGTCCTAAGCAGACTTTAACCCTGATAACATCTGTGTGTGTCTAACTCCTGAATTTGAAGTCTGTGCACAGTACACTGATGGCAAATTTTGCTACCATTTCAAGCCAGTTAGGTATCTCACTCAGTCGTTGTCCAAATCTATATGTAATAACGGGTTTGTGACAAGAAAGTGTGTTGAAGAAATAGGGAAAACTACTATTTTGTGTGATTAAAAAATACTTTGCCAACAATACATAAAAATCACCTCAGATTTGTATTACATTTAATCGGGAACCTCTTGATTATTAGCAGAATGAAGGAATCGATTATTCACTGAAAACAAATTGGCAAGTCACCCATGAAACTATTGTAGTGGGGCCAATCCCTGAGCACACAACTAATAAAGTTCTAGATTGTGGTTGCATGTTGCTGTGAAAAATGAGAACCATCCTGTGAATAATAGTGAAGATGCAAAGATCATGTCTCAGAACCCCTGTCAAAGCACAGCTACATGACGCCATAATCTTAAAAATTCGGGATATTTCTAAGGATCTCGCCATTGATAGACATTGTAAGTAATGAAAAGAAAAAGTAAAAAACCTATTTTTATTAAAGATCACTAGAGATCGAGTCTCCTTCAGGAGACCTTATTCTGATTATATAGAATGATATTCAGAAATGAGTTGCCCGTAGCTCACTTTTCTTCTGATTCAAAAGTAGAACAAGTTCCTCTATGATATAAACTTCATCTACCAGTGATGCAGGTAACTGGTTCAACGTACAAAATAAATGTAATTGGCCTAATAATATTAGCCTTGAATCAAGAATTATTTAACATCTGAATCAAACATATGGGGTAGTCCAAATGAACGTGAACAGAGTTTGACCCCGACCCTCACCGAATTGGTCGCCGATTTTTTCCCGTATTCTACTCTACAACAGGTACACTTGCCGATTTTTCTTAGATTTTTTAGACTCATCGTTCGGTCACGGCGATTTTTCAGAGTTTTTCCATTAACCTAATGTAACTCTGAAAGCTTACATTTTATCGCAAAGTCATAAAGGAGAAAAAGTTTAGTTTTCTTTTGATCTTTACAAAAATATTTTTTCACGAATTTTCAGAGCATACTAAATCGTTGATTTCGATGAAAAAAGTACAAAAAATGAGTTATCTCGGAAAACCCGTTTCCAAAAATTTTGAAATTTTTTGTCATTTTTCTTTGGTCAAAAACACACCACTTTTGTATAAAACATATTGTGGGCACGGCCTTCGTTCGGGAGGTACGCCTTGTTTTATGTGATAATATCAGTAAAGTACGTGAATCAATTTTTTTTTTTTTTAATTTTCCGTATAAATTACTTTAGGCGGATTCGACCCCAAATTGTGTGTTCCATACCTAAAATCAAAATCACTTTATTCGTCATCAACTTCGACACACGATTGAGTGTTTACAAACTCAATGTTCCAAGAGTCAAAACACTTTAGTATCCTGAAATCTCTATAATAATTTGTTTCATTCGTTTTCTGATTAGCCCAAGATCAGTGGTCTTACAGTGATTACTGATGACGTTTACTAATCGTGGTTAGTGTCGACTTTACGGTAGGGAATCAATTTAAATCTTTTTATGCGATAGAATTTCAGCTTTGGCACGTAGATGAAACCCGTGACAGTTGGATTTGCATGTGTACTTCACTTTCTTTTCTCACACCGGTCGCAAAATGCCACTTTTCATACCTCTTGAGCGGGCGCAAAACAGATCTTTTCGGCCCTCGGGCGCAAAGTGCTGTTTTGCGCCCGCGCACTCGGTCTGAAAAGAGGCATTTCTGCAGACCAGGTGTTGAGAAAAAAATCGTGTGCATCACGGGCGCAACTCTATTTTGGCGAGTGTGATTGCAGTACACTCGAAAAATAGTACTTTGTACCCTTGATACACAATGTACTATTTCAATTATGATTTTCAATGTTCTATTTTATGTTCAAGAAAATTTTTGACCACATTCAAAACTCACGGTTTGACCTCGAGTGATTTATACGAAATATTGAACAAAAATTGATTTACGTACTTTACTGATATTATTACATAAAACAAGGCGTAGCTCCCGAATGAAGGCCGTGCCCAAAATATGTTTCATACAAAAGTTGTGTGTTTTTGACCAAAGAAAATTGACAAAAAATTAAAAAATTTTTTAAAACGGGTTTTCCGAGATAACTCAATTTTTGTGCGTTTTTCGTCGAAATCGACGATTTAGCATGCACTGACAATCGTGAAAAAATATTTTTGTGAAGATCAAAAGAAAACTAAACTTTTTTTCCTCTGTGACTTTGCGATAAAATGTAAGACTTCAGAGTTGCGTTAGATTGATGGAAAAACTTGAAAAAATCGCAGCGACCGAGCCATGGGTCTAAAAAATCTAAGAAAAATCGGAAAGCGTACCTTTTATGGAGTAGAATACGGAAAAAAATCGGCGACCAATTCGGTGAGGGTCGGGGTCAAACTCTGTTCACTTTCATTTGGACTACCCCATATACATGTTATTCTTGCATCAAGTACCAAATTCGAACTTGAACCAAAAGCAAAAATATTCTCTGTTCTACAAATTTTATTTTTTTCGATTACCAATTCTTTGTTCTTGAACATTCTTCTTTTCCTACTCAATCCAAGAATATTAAATTCCAACAGTCAAGAATATTGACATTTTCTTGAATCAAGATCACAGAACGTGCAGAAAATCATAAATTAAAAAAATTAAATATTCTCAATTCTTATATTTCATTTAAGAATGTGTGATATTCCCGTGTCAAGATCATATTATATTGTTTTTTTATTCATGAAATTCTAATGTTCATTGTATTACTTGAATCAAGAGTATTTTTATTTTATCCCCTGATTCCAGAATTTGGTTGTTTTTTGTTCACAGCGAGAAAATTTAATTTTCTGTCAGAAAAAGATAAGTGGGTCACGGAAAACTTATTATCCAGTACTATTTATACCATTATTATAAAGGCATGTGGAGTTCTCTCTGTATATATATATATATATATATATATATATATATATATATATATATATATATATATATATATATATATATATATATACAGAAAGAACTCCACATCTGCTACTATGTGGTATAAATAGTACTGGATAATAAGTTTTAACTTTAGCTCTCCCTATATATATATATATATATATATATATATATATATATATATATATATATATATATATATATATATATATATATATATATATATATATATATATATATATATATATATATATATATATATATATATATAGGGGAGAGCCGGGCAAAGTGGCCCCTACCGGGCAAAGTGACCCCCCCCTGAAAATTTTTCGATTTTTATCAAAATTAACAAACATTACAAATTTATTCATTTGCTTGCATCGGTAGACTTTTGAAATCAAATTAACGATATTTACTAGGACTAGAGAAAAAAGCGGGCAAAGTGCCCCCCCCCCCCTCAGATTTTGTTGAACTTTCTCAAAATGAAGAAACATTATAAATTCATTTATTCACTTGTGTCAGGACATATTTCACAACAAATTGATTATATTTCACAAGAACTGTGAGATAGTCGGGCAAAGTGAGCCCCCCTCAGATTTTTCTGTCAACTTTGTCAAAATTAACGACAATTGAAATTTTATTTGGGTATAATTCATTTGTGTCAGAAAACATTTAACCTCAAATTGTTTTTTTTTCCTTTCAATACGATCATTTTTCCAAGAATAAGCGATTTCCAAAAGGAAATGAAAATCCATTTCATTCAGCTGTTCAGAAGTTATTCGCGGAAATGTAGTAGGCGGTGCTGTTGTTAAAAGGTGGTGCTGATGTTAAAAGTCTACCGATGCAAGCAAATGAATCAATTTGTAATGTTTGTTAATTTTGGAAAAAGTTTAAAAATTTTCAGGGGGGCCCACTTTGCCCGCTGGGGGCCACTTTGCCCGCAATTTTTCAACTTTGCGGTAGACGCTAATTTTCGGTCAGATTTTATTTTTTTTGTGAAAATGAAAAGATTCAGTGACTAAAAATTCAACTCGCAACATTATTTCCTTGAGGGGACTTTGCCCGGCCCTCCCCTATATATATAGCATGCATAAGTATTGGAAATGCTTCTATTTTTGGGTAAATAATGAGATCTATGGGATGCTTATGAACAGTAAATGTTGAGAGTGTAAAAAGTTAAAGATCATTAACGGGTTATTCCGTGTGAAGCGTATCAGTCACCTCTGAGATATTTTTTTGATTTTGCATATCGATTGTGTAGGGGGAGTTGGTTTTTTTTTTATACCAAAGCGCGATTCGGATAGTGCAAAATTCAATTTGTTATTCGCAATAGCAAATTACAGCAACATTTTTTACATAAATTCATAACTTCGCAAAAAAAAAAGTTACACTGCATATTTTGTCTGATTTACGTGGAAAGCCTCATCAAGTAATGCTGCGACGCGTGCGTGAATTAGCGGTGAACGGCAGCCGGTCACACGCCAGTATATAGGTATATTCTACGCGGCGCGGCTCTTTGTCAAATTGGTATGCACCGTCAGCTTTGATGATTTTTTAGTCGCAAACGAAGAATATCACGTCTCTGAAATTAATTGACAGGTTGTAGAATAGTTCAAGGTATATGTCAGCATTTTTAAAGAATTTTCTATCGTGTCGCTTGGTATTTTTAAAATCTTCGAAAAATTAATTGTTAAATAACCAATTGATACTTTTTTTTACCATCACTTCTTTGAACGGCTTACCGAGATTTTTTTCCTGTTGTTAAAGAACATAACAACACGTACAAAAAGTTTTCCATTAAAGGTGATTCAAATCCTACGTCTGTTGCTCATACTTGAACGTTGATATCTTGAAACTTATTGCGCTGCCGCTACGTGTATCTTGAAAATCCAAGAAGTACGTGCATGTACGCAGATTTTATTAGGCCTGCTTAACAATTGTCAAAACCCTTGAATAAATGAGAAGAATAAGTGTGGATTTGATCTCAACATACATTTTTTCAATTCAATTTGATTTTAACTTGCAGCTACCTAAAGTGTCAAAAAAGTAATTTGTGCTACGGCACAGGGAAAATAGTCAATGGCGAGTTGGAACATTCGGCGCCTCACTCGAACTTCTGCATGCCAAATAATCTTGCCGAGAGCAAAGCTCAATTCAAAGAGGCATTGGCAGATTCTTTGAGAAGAAACTGGTGCCATCTGAGGGACCTATACGACGCAACCGCGGACGTGTAAGTATCATCGTAACTCGATTAATTTTTGCCCAATTTCTTTCCAAGTTGGGGAACATTATATTTATAGTCTATGGAATGCCAAGGTTCTTGAATATCTTTTTTTATGTTGCCGAGTAGATATGGGGCATTCCACGCCAAATCGACCCCTTCTGGACGTGACCCCCTGCGATCTTGATGTGCAATGGATTTTGTGGTTCGTTTTGGTCAAAAATGATACCTCTAATTTTTTGAAATTTTTCCGCCATTTTGTAAGGTCGTGGCGACCTCAAATGTCTTTTTGAAGATGGACATTTTTGAAATCGCTGATTTTTTTTCTAAAATCGGGGACTCGAAAACACATCTTTTCATCATGATTTAATAATGGGATGAAAATGCTGAACATTTTTTGATTTTTCAAATTTTTTTTTCGAATCGAGCATCGTTTTCGTCGTTTTACTCTTGAAGCAACGAGAAAATCGAATTTTACCAGGAAGAAGTTTCTTTTTATTTGATTTTTTACTACAAAAAACCACCATTACATTTTTTTTCAAACAAAAATTTAGCATTTTCATCCCATTTTCGAATTATGACTCGATTTTGTAACAAAAAAATAAGCGATCTAAAAAATGTCCATCTTCACAAAGATATTCGACTGAGATCGCCATACGACTTTCCAAAATGGCGGAAAATTTTCAAAAAATTAGAGTCATCATTTCTGACCAAAACGAACCAAAAAATCCATTGGACATCAAGATCCCTGGGGGTCACGTCCAGGAGGAGTCGGTTTGGCGTGGAATGCCCCATATATATATATGGGGCATTCCACGTCAAACCGACCCCTCATGAGCGTGACCCTCTGGGATTTCGATGCCCAATGGATTTTTTGGTTCGTTTTGGTCAAAAATGATGCCTCTAATTTTTGAAAAATTTTCCGACATTTTTGAAGGTCGTATAGTGACCTCAAATATCATCATCAAGATGGACATTTTTAAAATCGCTGATTTTTTTTTGTAGAATCAGGGACTCGAAAACACATCGTTTGGTCATAGACCGATCATGGGATGAAAATGCTAACATTTTTTTTTTCAATTTTTGATTTTGCACTAAAATATCAAAAAATTCTAATCATGGTTTTTTGTAGTAAAAAATAAAACAAAAAGAAACTTTGTCTTGGTGAAATTTGATTTTCTTGTTGGTTGAAGAGTAAAACGCCAAAAACGATCGTTGATTGCGGTTTTTTTTTTGAATCAAGCATCGTTTTTGGCGTTTTACTCTTGAACCAACAAGAAAATCAAATTTCACCAGGACAAAGTTTCTTTTTGTTTTATTTTTTACTACAAAAAACCATGATTAGAATTTTTTTTGATATTTTTGTGAAAAATCAAAAATTGCAAAAAAAAATGTTAGCATTTTCATCCCATGATCGGACTATGACCAAACAATGTGTTTTCGAGTCCCTGGTTTGAAAAAAAAAATCAGCGATTTTAAAAATGTCCATCTTGATGATGATATTTGAGGTCACTATACGACCTTCAAAAATGTCGGAAAATTTTTCAAAAATTAGAGGCATCATTTTTGACCAAAACGAACTAAAAAATCCATTGGGCATCGAAATCCCAGAGGGTCACGCTCATGAGGGGTCGGTTTGACGTGGAATGCCCCATATATAGCAAGTTTCATAAACAGTGGTTATTTGAGATAAATTGATTGAAAAAACTATGAGCAAAATTAACTGACGATCCGGGAACCGAACCCGGAATCCATGGACGCTTATTAGCTAGAGACACTCCACTAGACCGCACCGTCTTCGCACAAAGATCGCGTCAATTCTTCCCATCATGTTACTAGTTTTCTCTTATAGATCTTTTATTGGTTCTCATGCTCTACATATTATTGTTGAGAGGCGTTACTTCGTATGTAGCACTTGTATCAAACACAAAGCAAAGTCATGTACATCCTTGTTTTGCCTATGTGACGGATGTGTCATCAGTAGAATGGATTCATTCGTGTACGCCGCGGCCATTTACTGTGTATTTGAACGTAACTCTACAAATAATGACGTTTCTTTACACAGTTATCCGGATGCTGCGGAGCACGTATCTTTTCAAAGTATTGAAAGCTTTATGAAGAGGTGTCGCAAAAAGCATTCCCCAACACGACCAGACAATATTCGAGAGTTCGTCGATCGACTTCTCGAACCAGAATTTGCGAGAAATCTGCAGTACCACACTCGTCAACGAAACCACGGTCACCTGTCGGTGAAACTGGTGACAGACGAAGGTGGCAATGACCACGCAATATTCTTCGACGAAAATTTTGTCCGGGAGGAAATGCGCCAAGTCGACCGGATGTTCATCGACGGAACGTTTCGATCAAGACCGGCGATGGATGATGTGTACCAACTGGTTACCATCATGGGCATTCGGTTAAATTACGTAATGTATTTTCTCAATACCTATAGACTAGACTTAAGTTACGTAGTATCTATTGTATCCAACTATTCATGACAAACTATCACATTTTTCCACTGCTGCACTCAGAGATCGACATATTTTAAGGTAATATGCCATGGTCAAGGTACAGTGATGTTCATGTAGTATACCTTGACATCTAGTCGTCCAGTTTTATGCGCAGAACCGTTAATTAGCCGGTTTTTAATCTCTGCGCAGCTCAAGTTAGCCGGAAGTGTAAAGACATACGGACGAGCGGGGCAAGTTGGAGGCTGGGGCAAGATGACGAAATCGTTATTTTCTAAATATTCCGACAGATAGTGACAGTTAAGACAAAGGAAAGTGTTAAACATACCCCCACGCAGTAATTAAACTGGTGTAGACTTGCATTGCATAACAACATCATCTGGCTTCTTATAGAGACATTTATGGTTTTCGGTGCGCGCGATGTAACATTTTGTCTGCAGGAAAACAGTTCTACAGAACTACAGGAAAGCAAGATCGTACTTGCGAATTAATCCTTCATTTATGTAGGCATATAGACCCTAAATATCATAGGATTCCCGAACTTTCGGCAATGTACTGGTTTTGAGGTCATTTTTTCGAAAATAGTAGCAAGTTGGCAAGTTGGTAACTACTAGTAGCAAGATAGGCCATTACATACTGCAGCTGCTACGCATAACGTATACTTGATTTCACCTAATATAGGTATAGGTATACAGAAAATGAAATCGTATGTGTGTGTCCTTTCGGTATTCGAATGAAATTAAGTATTTTTGTTCAAAAACAGCATTTTTCCAAGCCTGTTCCCTGTTAAAAATTGAGTCGACACCGTTTCTACAGAATCGTTTCTACAGAGCATCGTTTCTACAGAGTTCGTTTCTACAGAGATCGTTTCTACAGAAAATATTGTCGACAAAGATCGTTTCTACAGAATTAGTATAGGCCCGTTTCTACAGAAATCCAGCTGAAAAGTCGTTTCTACAGACCAATTATTTAAGGATGCTCGTTTCTACAGAATTAAATAGGAAAGCTCGTTTCTACAGAATTCGTTTCTACAGAATTCGGACCTGCAGCTCGTTTCTACAGAATTCGGTTCTAACAGTTCGTTTCTACAGAATTCGGTCTTAGAAGTTCATTTCTACAGAATTCGGTTCTGAAAGATCGTTTCTACAGAATTCGGGTCTGGTAGATCGTTTCTACAGAATTCGGTCCTAAAAGTTCGTTTCTACAGAATTCGATTATGGAAGTTCGTTTCTACAGAATTCGTGTGTGTGTTGTATGACTGGCTGGCCTAACTTTTTCGAGCCTTCAGTGGCTGGCCTAACTTATTCTAACCCTTCATAGAACACCGTCTGTGTTGTATCATGTGTGTGTGTGTTGTATGATTGGCTGGCCTAACTTTTTCTAACCCTTCATAGAACACCGTCTGCGTTATATCATGTGTATGTGTCATGCGAATCGTCTCTTCGCCGAAACGAACTTCCATAATCGAATTCTGTAGAAACGAACTTTTAGGACCGAATTCTGTAGAAACGAACTTCTATAATCGAATTCTGTAGAAAC
>JAEUYN010001791.1:0-135683 GCA_018257835.1 Euura lappo
AACTAAATCTGATTCTGAGGTGAAATAATTTGGCGTCTCTTCGCATCTGGGGTTTATCGCGGAGTTTTGGTCTGAGAAAGACATTACTGTCTTACCGTTCCGCTCCTCGCTTTGTATTTCGTTTTTCAACTCAGAAATTTTGTTTTCTATCAAATTTGTCAGCTGATTTTTTCCTAGGTTGGTGTTTTGGACATTAGTGGCCGCGAAGTGCGCTCCAATCACGTTAAGCTTGTCGGACTGATTAGTAATAATAAAGTGACCATTATTATCTTTGTCTGTTGTTTCAATCGGTATCTCTGAATCTATTAATAGGTGCCTTTTTTCATTCGGGATTGCAAGAGTTGGAATTGGAACACTGTCTCGCCGCCTGAATAAGCTATTGATCTGGGGGAACATTTTATCTTGTTTGTTAATTGAGATGTCCCTGATTTTTTTTCCCCAGAAGCCGTTTACGGATTTTTTCAGTTTTTCGTTAATCTTATCTCTAGTTTTCTTTACAAGGTCTTTCAGAATATTCAATTTGACAATGTTTCCCCTTGGATTGCACTTGTGTAGTTTATTGATTTGGGTTATAAGGTAAGTTTTGTGTTTGAACAAATTTTTTATTTCTTGCGTAGTATAAGCTGTCAGAGTATTTTTAGGCTTAGATTTTGGCACTTTTTTATTTATTGCATCTACGGTAATTTCGTTTAGCTTATTCAGGAAGGAGTCAATTTCCTCGTTGGACAAGTTCCTATTGGCAGGAATGTTCAGTTCGGCTGTATTACTGATATGTTTTTGAAACGAATCCCAGTTTGTTTTGGCGAAATTCAGCCGGGTACTGTTTGGTTTTCTCTCCATAATGAACGGAAGATTGCACAGGAAGGAAACGGAAATTTTTAACGCATTATGGTCACTGTCGTATGGAAGTGATTCCATTTTTAGATCATCTTTTATATTGTGAAATTTCAGTCTTCGGTCAGCTAAACAGACGTCTAAGAATGAGTTTCCCCTGGGAAACGAAGGTAACAAAGAGCAAAATAACTTCGCTCTCAGAGTTATCTCATTCTCATGAATCCATTTTTTCAGCGCCGTTCCTCTCGGATTGTTCGTTTCATTTAACCAATCGGTATGCTTCGCATTCAGATCTCCTGCCTGCCAGTATGTACAAATTCCCCGGCTCATGCAATCTCAATTCATTACAAAGATGTTTTAATTCAAGGATGAATTCAGGCTTGTGATTTCCAGCCGCGTAGGCAGATATTATAAAAAGGTTGTAGTTTTGGTTTATTTTCAATTTGATAATGGATGCTTCCAGCACTTTAGCTCGAATCAGGCACGCTGGGTTAATTTCTTGAAATTGAAATTGTGACAAATTTTGACTTCATTAGGTGGAATTATATAAGATTACTAGTACTCATCGAGGAAATTAATAAATATAATAAACAATAGTGCAATTAGTTTGTCAAATAAAAAGATTTCATTATTTATTCAAAATTTACGTTTCGATGGATTTATTTATAACAATTATTCAAGACAAAATTCTCTTATTTTATATAAATTTACCGTTCAGACAAGCTTATTACTAATTATCATTCATTCAACGCATTCACACTTTTAAAATCTTTGTATAATATAAAATACGCCTTTTTCTATTTGAATTTTTGTATCAATTTTCTTCACGTTATTTTTGTCAAAATTTTCAAATTTTTAGTCATTAATCTACAGTTTCATTTTTGAATATGGCTTAACAGTTTGTAACTTATCTTATTTATGACCATGCCGGTTCCGTAGATGTATAGTTTTCAATAATGGCGATGATAATTCGTCTCGTCAGACTTTTCGCTTGTTCGATGTTCGTTTTTCGTAGTTTTTACCTGATTACAGTGACTGTGCTTATGAGTGTTCAAAATATAATGAAAACTGTTTTGACTAGATAATATAATAATTGTATAAGTTTTGTATAATTTAAAACGTGTAAAGATAAAATAGAAAATTGAGACTGATACGAGGAAAATGATCTGTACAACAAGGCGTCTTCTCGCAGAATGCCTGATCTCGTCTCTCCCGTCAAGCGGATTTCCTCCATACCGTATTCTATTTGGTTCACCTAGTTATCTCTATTTGTATTTCGTAGTCGAATATTAGGCGCGGGAACCTTCAAACCTCACATTGCCCCCCCTGACTTTTATTTGGTTGTTCGTCTAACAATTAAAAGTCATCATCATTCATTCATTCCTCATTCATTCCTTGTCTCATTGTATATTTGTCTTAAATTATTAGTCTTGATCTTCTCTTAATTTCTATATTTACATATTTTCCTCTTCATTGTAGTTCTTGCTGTACACTGATGATTATCATACTCCTTAAAACTATCATCTTTGTACATTGTGTATTGCCTTTTTCAATTTGTTATTTCGATTTTTTTTTTTTTATCATGTCAAAATTTTAATTATCATGTCTATATTTTAATTATCCTGTCTAATATCATTCCTCTTCTTTAAAACTAGTATAATCATACATCCGTCGTCATTCATACTTATATACATACCGTGACATTTCGTGGAAGGCGTACACTTCGGGGGTGCCACCTGAAACTCGCTCGGCAAAAGTCCCTAGCCCTAAGTTGGCATCCCTAGCGTTCGGTGTTCGACGTGGTTCGACCATACCCTGTTCAAGCTAACTTGATTCGGTTCGAACTCGAGAATAGCGCGCGTAAAATTTAAAGGTTAAACGCATTTTGTCAAACGGAGCGGAACGGAAAAACAAGAACAACGAATTCTGCTCGTGCAGGAATTATTCTGCGAATATTAACCAACAATGTAGTTTTTTTTTATTAGGTGCTCTATTCAAGAAAATTAGTAAATCGTGTTAATATTTGATGCCTCAACGTGCTCGACGATACAATCAAGCCACAGCGAAGCAGGTTTCTGGAGTCAAGTTCCTCAATAAGCCTCGACGATACAATCAGCCGCGGCGAAGCAGGTCTCCGGAGTCAAGTTCCTCAATAAGCCTGGACGATACAATCAAGCGCAGCGGAGCAGGCTTCCGGAGTCAAGTTCCTCAATAAGCCTGCGACAGCGGAGCAGGCTTCCGGAATCAAGGCGCAGCGGAGCAGGCTTCCGGAGTCAAGTTCCTCAATAAGCCTGGACGATACAATCAAGGCGCAGCGGAGCAGGCTTCCGGAGTCAAGTTCCTCAATAAGCCTCGACGATACAATCAAGGCGCAGCGGAGCAGGCTTCCGGAGTCAAGTTCCTCAATAAGCCTCGACGATACAATCAAGGCGCAGCGGACCAGGCTTCCGGAGTCAAGTTCCTCAATAAGCCTCGACGATACAATCAGCCGCGGCGAAACAGGTCTCCGGAATCAAGTTCCTCAATAAGCCTGGACGATACAATCAAGGCGCAGCGGAGCAGGCTTCCGGAGTCAAGTTCCTCAATAAGCCTCGACGATACAATCAAGGCGCAGACCAGGCTTCCGGAGTCAAGTTCCTCAATAAGCCTGGACAATACAATCAAGGCGCAGCGGACCAGGCTTCCGGAGTTAACTTCCTCAATAAGCCTGGACGATACAATCAAGGCGCAGCGGAGCCGGCTTCCGGAGTCAAGTTCTTCGAAGAGCCTCGACGATACAATCAGCTGCCGCAAAGCAGGCTTCCGGAGTCAAGTTCCTCGATGAGCCCCGACGATACACCTTGAGGCTGACTCAACAGTGCTATCAAAATTGAATTGTTGGTTAATATTCGCAGAATAATTCCTACACGAGCAGAATTCGTTGTTCTTGTTCTTCCGTTCCGCTTCCTTTAACAAAATGCGTTTAACCTTCAAATTTCACGCGCGCTATTCTCGAGTTCGCACCGAATCAAGTTAGCTTGAACAGGGTATGGTCGAACCACGTCGAACACCGAACGCTAGGGATGCCAACTTAGGGCTAGGGACTTTTGCCGAGCGAGTTTCAGGTGGCACCCCCGAAGTGTACGCCTTCCACGAAATGTCACGGTATATACTCATGTGTCCATTACAGTTTCATTTATTACTAATCAATGTGATGAGAAGTGGAAACGATCAGATTATAACGAGACAGCAGATTGGTCGATGTGTTGATATTTTCTGAGATTAGTTCTATTATATGTACCTTTAATTTTCTCCAAATCTTTTGGATCAGATAGTACAAATGCGTTTCGTCCAATTACTTTTACTATTTTATATGGTCCTTGGTAAATATGGAAAAATTTATGGGTTACTCTGTCTTGTGCATTAGATGGTATCGGAACTTTTAATAATACTAAATCATTCACCTTCAATTCAACAATTCGTTTGATCTTTTGATTCTTCTTACGCTTTTCAAAGCTTCGTTTCAAATTTTCTCTTGCGAGTAAGATTTTGGTTTGATGGTCAATTGGTATAGTGTCTGGATATTTGATTATTTTTCTTATCTGATCCATAGGTATTTCATTAAAGTGTAATTCATGTGGTGTATATCCAGTACTAAAATGCGTCGTGATGTTTAAAAGAGTTTCAATTTCAGTTATATATTTAGCCCATTTAGTATGTTGGTCTGCACAAAATGTTCTAAAAAATCTACCTAATTCTCGCATGACACGCTCCGTTGGGTTCGATTGTGGATGACGGATACTCGAATAACAAACTTTAATACCTTCTTTTTCCAAAGTATTTTTCCAAGCGTAAGCTGTAAACTGCGTTCCATTATCAGATAAAATTCTCTTTGGCTTGCCTAATTTTGGAATATATAAATCTAAAATCTTTTTCAAACTAACCCGTGTAGTAGCTTTTTTTATTGGATACAAACTAACATACTTAGAAAATGCATCTATCATTACAAGAATATACTGTACTCCCCCAACTGATTTCGGTAATGGACCATAAAAATCAACAGTTACTAATTCTCCTGGTTCATCAGCTCTAACCATATCATACTCTCCTTCCATATTAATTGATAAATATTTAACTCTTTGACACAAGTCACAATTAGTAACAAACTTTTTCACATCCCTTGCCATTCCTTTCCAATAATAATTAATTCTTAAATATTGCAATGTTTTATACTGTCCTGGATGACCTAGCTTCGAATGCACAAACTGTACTAAAGATTCTTTTAAACAAATAGGTACTACAATTTGCCATAATTTTGTAGTTTGATCTTGATGAAACAAAATATCATTATATATTCGAAAATAAGGATTTTCTTCGTCACTATTAGTCAATTGCTCTCTTTGTTTCATTATTATTTCGTCATTTTGTTGTAAATCAACTAACTTTTTGAATTGATATTTTAAATCTTTGTCCATAACTAAGCTAAGTATCAAGTTTGCAATTTGTGAATAATTTGTTTCATCCGATACCTTGATAAACGATTCAATTTTTAATATTATTAACGGTCTTTGTTCATTAGCAATTTCAAATTTTCCTTCAGGATTCCTACTAAAAAAATCAGCTACTTTATTATCTGTACCTCGACAATATTCCACATTAAAAGAATATTCATTCAACAACAAACACCATCGTACCAATCTTCCGTTATGAAAAGTACTATTTTTTAGAAAAGTTAAGCTTTTATGGTCTGTAATTATTTTAAATTGAGTTTCGGCAATAAACATTCTAAACTTTTGAATAGCATACATGATAGCAAGTAACTCCTTTTCGGTTGTAGTGTAATTCATTTCTGGCGCTGTTAAACATCTACTCACAATTGAAATCAGATAATTATCTCCCTCGTCATCTGTTTGATAAAGAATCCCACAAATCCCCTTATTACTTGCGTCAGTTTGGACTTTAAATGGACAATTAGGTATAATGTGACTCAGAGTTACGCTTCTCATAAAATTCTCTTTCAATGATTTATATGCTTTAGAATGATATTCAGTCCAATTCCAAACAGCATCTTTTTTTAACAATTCTCTAAAAGGATCAAGATATTGTGAGTGTTGAATACTAAATTGTCTATAAAAATTGCAAATTCCAAGGATTCTTTGTAAATCTAACTGATTTTGCGGTTCTTGAAAATTTTTAATTATCGCAACCCGGGAAAAAATAATTTAGATCTAATTCGCATCTCCGGAGATCGAATTTAGATCTAAGTAGATCTAAGTAGATCTAAATTTTGGGAAATCGTAGATCTACCTAGATCTACCTAGATCTCCAAAGATTTTCGTAGATCTACGTAGCTTCGAATTGATATACTGTCATGTTCGAATGCCCATGCTTCTTAGATCTATGTATATCCACCCAGATATCTTTAGGTCTACTTTAGATCTAGGTAGATCTACTTTCGATCTAGGTAGATCTGAGATGAGTAGATGGAATAATTGCAGCAAAACGTTGTTGCTCATTGAAGCCAAGTAGATCTACTCGGATCTGAGTAGTTCTGGTACCGTATTTGGAAATATTTCAAGTCTGTCTGGACTGATTGGACCATAAGTATGCTAGAAACGCACGTACTTTCAGAAGGCGCCTTAGCTCATCTAGTACGGTACAGGTTTGGTAATCCGAAGTTCCAGGGTTCGATTCCGATTTGTTCGATTTTCACAATTTTTTTTTTTTTCATTTTTTTCCTTACTCGTATTCACGATTTCTTATTTTATGACGATAGTGAGTATTTTTTCATTATAGTTATGCAATTAATCAATGTTTTTTCAATTCATTTCCGGAATTGACAATGACGTAAAAATTAGATCTACGTAGATCTCTTGAGATCTCATAAGATCTACGTAGATCTCATTAGATCTATTCCAAAATTTAGATCTACGTAGATCTAAAGCATTTAGATCTACATAGATCTACTCGATTTTTTCCCGGGAAGCTTTTCTGGATCAGGTGTAATTCCTTGAGGTGTTAATAAAAATCCTAAAAAGATAACCGATTCTCTACAAAATTTAGATTTTTCTAACCGTAATGTAAAATTATGCTCAAGCAATCTTTTGAATACAAGTTCGAGGTGTAAAAGGTGTGTTTCAAAATCTGGTGATGTTATCAATAAATCGTCTACGTAACACGTTAAAAATGATGAATACTCATTTCCCAATGCTAAGTTCAAAGCTCTAATAAAGGCACTACCTGCTGTTTTTAATCCAAACGGAACTCTACAAAATTGATACAAACTCGATCCGTGTAAAAATGCTGTTAATGGTCTAGATTCTGGTGATAATGATATTTGCCAATATCCGTGAGTTAAATCAATAGTAGACATATATTTCACACCGTAATGTTTTTGTAATAAATCTGGAATGTTTGGTGGAGATTCATTGTCACCTTCGACTACATCATTTAAAAATCTAGCATCAAGACATACGCGAATTTGATTTTTCTTTTTCTTCACAATTCGTAAAGGATTGCAATACGGACTTATTGAGCGTTCAATAATACCTAAATCCAGCATGTAATCAATTTCTTTGTCAACATCTTCTTTTAGTGCGATTGGTACAGGATAAGACTTCCTAATATGTGGATTTTGTTTTGTCAACCTTATTTTATGCTCATATACATCAGCACACCCTGGCTTATCAGAAAATAATGCTTTGTATTTCTCGAGTAACATTAACACTGATTGGGTTTGCAAGTCATCTAGCATCGTTAAATTCTCCGCAACCGATGGAAGTTCCTTGAAAAAGTTATAATCCTCCCCTTGATCATCTATTCCTTCTACTACTTCAGATCTTAAATTTAACTCGTTACAAGAAAGATCTTGATTCTCAATTATATTGTTAATTTCAGACAAATCAACAAGCAACTTCGAACAATCAGTTTGAACACGTTCTTCAATATTTACTGACTCTTCTGTAACGATTTCAGGAATTTCACGTGCATTCAAATCATCTGGATAATCTGTATCAAGTTCAATATTTTCAATATCTAATACAACTTGATCATCAGATACGATCTCAGTTATCATGTTTTCACACAACACTTCATTTGTTACTTCCGAGTTCATCATTTGATCCTCTAAATGATTTTTTTCTGTATTATCGATTTCCAAATTATTTGAATTACTAGTTTCTTTCAAATTTTCAACAATATCATATTGGAAAAACGAATCACTGAATTTTGTGTTAATTATTTGTATAACCATCACGTTGTTACTAGTTGAAGATACCAACTTATTCAAAGTTTCCCATTCGAACGACACCTTTGAACTACAAACTTTAATACGGTTCACTTCGATCGAACGATTTTCATAGTTAATTATTACATTATTACGTAACAACCAATCGTTGCCTAGTATAATTTGATTTGACAAATGAGGTATGACCAAACAAGGATAATCCAACATCTGATTATCTATAACCATCTCTAAAAGGACCTGTTTTTTGACTGTAGTTGCTTTTTTACCAATAGCTGGAATGACTATCACATTACTCACTGGCAACGTATACAATCTATTTCTTGCCTCTAATTGATTGAATAATTCTTCTGAAATTGCTGTAACTTGACTTCCAGTATCAATTAGTGCTTGAAAACAACTTCCCATGACGGTTACTGCAATATGTGGACATATAAGAGTCGAAATCTTTGGATCCAAGTCATTTATGTTTTTGTCAGTTAAATCACAAGCTAGGTCTTCAATAAAATCAAATGAGTTACGATGCGGTGTCAGACCTGTTCTCATCGCATCGATATTCAGTTTAAAGAACTCCTTGGTATATTAATTGATGATTGTGAAGAGCTACTGCTTGACGGTTGAGAATTCCAGTTACTGCTTTGATTAGTTTGTGAATATCTATTGCCATTGTTGCTGTGATTGAAAGAAGGTGGTGGTACATTAACGTTTGGAAAGCTAAAATTAGAAAAATTACTGGCACTGGTCTGATAACTATTAGGATACTGATAACTATTTGATGTCTGTTGTTGAACATTATATCCCTGCTGATTTGAATAATTTTGTTTATTACCAAATCCTACTGTTTTAGCATTCGAATCACTATCTTTATTATTAGAAAACATTCTCCTCTTTTGATCATTCTCTTTTTCTTCTTGTATGGCATCTAATTGTGATAAAGCTGTTTCAATCAAGGCTGTTTTTGAGAAATCAATTGCAATCATCGATTCTTTGACGCGATATGGCATTTGCTGTACAATACTGTAGTTAATTTCATAGTCTGACATTTTTGGTTCAAAGTACTGTGCCTCTTTTACTTGTTTAAGATAATAATTTCGTAAATTACCGTCACTTTGCTTAAATCTACGCTGCGACCATCTGTTTTTTTCTCTGATTTGAATTGCTGTTGAGTGAAACTCTTGAATGAAAGCTGTTTTGAAACCAACAAAATTATTAATTCTACTTCTTCGACCATCAATCCAAATCTTTGCTCTACCCTCTAACGCACTGTGCACAACCCAGATTTTTTGTTCTTCAGGTACATTTTTTACCATAAAATATTTTTCCAAGTCATTTAAAAATTCACGTGGATTTGTACTATCCTCTCCAGAAAATTTAGGCATTTTAACATCAATACTGAAATTTTGCAAACGATTTATCAACCCACTAACAAATCTACCCTCTACGTCACCTTGTTGTTGTACTACGTGTTGAGCTTGAGTTCTCTCTACCAAACGTCTTTGTTCTTCATTTTCGATTCGTAATCTGTTTACTTCGGCATTCAGTTCATCATAGGCCTGTTTATCCCGCATGACTCTCTCTAGCTCCGCACGATCCTCCTCTATTTTCTTTCTTTCCTCCTCTAATCGTTTCCTCTCCTCCTCCATCTTTTTTTTGTTATCACCACCAGGCTTTGGTGATTTCGAAATCGCTCCTTGCGATATTTGTTGAATTTGTTTTTTCGACCTAGTTTGAACAGGTGTATGAATAACTTTATTCGGCATAAATGCTACGTACTATACTTATAAACTAATCACAGAGTCATGAAATACCGAGCCTTTAAAACGTTGGGCGCCAATGTGACAAATTTTGACTTCATTAGGTGGAATTATATAAGATTACTAGTACTCATCGAGGAAATTAATAAATATAATAAACAATAGTGCAATTAGTTTGTCAAATAAAAAGATTTCATTATTTATTCAAAATTTACGTTTCGATGGATTTATTTATAACAATTATTCAAGACAAAATTCTCTTATTTTATATAAATTTACCGTTCAGACAAGCTTATTACTAATTATCATTCATTCAACGCATTCACACTTTTAAAATCTTTGTATAATATAAAATACGCCTTTTTCTATTTGAATTTTTGTATCAATTTTCTTCACGTTATTTTTGTCAAAATTTTCAAATTTTTAGTCATTAATCTACAGTTTCATTTTTGAATATGGCTTAACAGTTTGTAACTTATCTTATTTATGACCATGCCGGTTCCGTAGATGTATAGTTTTCAATAATGGCGATGATAATTCGTCTCGTCAGACTTTTCGCTTGTTCGATGTTCGTTTTTCGTAGTTTTTACTTGATTACAGTGACTGTGCTTATGAGTGTTCAAAATATAATGAAAACTGTTTTGACTAGATAATATAATAATTGTATAAGTTTTGTATAATTTAAAACGTGTAAAGATAAAATAGAAAATTGAGACTGATACGAGGAAAATGATCTGTACAACAAGGCGTCTTCTCGCAGAATGCCTGATCTCGTCTCTCCCGTTAAGCGGATTTCCTCCATACCGTATTCTATTTGGTTCACCTAGTTATCTCTATTTGTATTTCGTAGTCGAATATTAGGCGCGGGAACCTTCAAACCTCACATTGCCCCCCCTGACTTTTATTTGGTTGTTCGTCTAACAATTAAAAGTCATCATCATTCATTCATTCCTCATTCATTCCTTGTCTCATTGTATATTTGTCTTAAATTATTAGTCTTGATCTTCTCTTAATTTCTATATTTACATATTTTCCTCTTCATTGTAGTTCTTGCTGTACACTGATGATTATCATACTCCTTAAAACTATCATCTTTGTACATTGTCTATTGCCTTTTTCAATTTGTTATTTCGATTTTTTTTTTTTTTATCATGTCAAAATTTTAATTATCATGTCTATATTTTAATTATCCTGTCTAATATCATTCCTCTTCTTTAAAACTAGTATAATCATACATCCGTCGTCATTCATACTTATATACATACCGTGACATTTCGTGGAAGGCGTACACTTCGGGGGTGCCACCTGAAACTCGCTCGGCAAAAGTCCCTAGCCCTAAGTTGGCATCCCTAGCGTTCGGTGTTCGACGTGGTTCGACCATACCCTGTTCAAGCTAACTTGATTCGGTTCGAACTCGAGAATAGCGCGCGTAAAATTTAAAGGTTAAACGCATTTTGTCAAACGGAGCGGAACGGAAAAACAAGAACAACGAATTCTGCTCGTGCAGGAATTATTCTGCGAATATTAACCAACAATGTAGTTTTTTTTTATTAAGTGCTCTATTCAAGAAAATTAGTAAATCGTGTTAATATTTGATGCCTCAACGTGCTCGACGATACAATCAAGCCACAGCGAAGCAGGTTTCTGGAGTCAAGTTCCTCAATAAGCCTCGACGATACAATCAGCCGCGGCGAAGCAGGTCTCCGGAGTCAAGTTCCTCAATAAGCCTGGACGATACAATCAAGGCGCAGCGGAGCAGGCTTCCGGAGTCAAGTTCCTCAATAAGCCTGGACGATACAATCAAGGCGCAGCGGAGCAGGCTTCCGGAGTCAAGTTCCTCAATAAGCCTCGACGATAAAATCAAGGCGCAGCGGAGCAGGCTTCCGGAGTCAAGTTCCTCAATAAGCCTCGACGATACAATCAAGGCGCAGCGGAGCAGGTCTCCGGAGTCAAGTTCCTCAATAAGCCCCGACGATAAAATCAAGGCGCAGCGGAGCAGGTCTCCGGAGTCAAGTTCCTCAATAAGCCTCGACGATACAATCAAGGCGCAGCGGAGCAGGCTTCCGGAGTCAAGTTCTTTGAAGAGCCTCGACGATACAATCAAGCCGCAGCGGAGCAGGCTTCCGGAGTCCAGTCCCTCGATGAGCCTCGACGATACAATCAGCTGCATCGAAGCAGGCTTCCGGAGTCAAGTTCTTCGAAGAGCCTCGACGATACAATCAAGTCGCAGCGAAGCAGGCTTCCGGAGTCAAGTTCTTTGAAGAGCCTCGATGATACAATCAAACCGCAGCGAAGCAGGCTTTCGGAGTCCAGTCCCTCCATGAGCCTCGATGATACAATCAGCCGCGGCGAAGCAGGCTTCCGGAGTCAAGTTCCTCGATGAGCCTCGACGATACACCTTGACGCTGACTCAACAGTGCTATCAAAATTGAATTGTTGGTTAATATTCGCAGAATAATTCCTGCACGAGCAGAATTCGTTGTTCTTGTTCTTCCGTTCCGCTTCCTTTAACAAAATGCGTTTAACCTTCAAATTTCACGCGCGCTATTCTCGAGTTCGCACCGAATCAAGTTAGCTTGAACAGGGTATGGTCGAACCACGTCAAACACCGAACGCTAGGGATGCCAACTTAGGGCTAGGGACTTTTGCCGAGCGAGTTTCAGGTGGCACCCCCGAAGTGTACGCCTTCCACGAAATGTCACGGTATATACTCATGTGTCCATTACAGTTTCATTTATTACTAATCAATGTGATGAGAAGTGGAAACGATCAGATTATAACGAGACAGCAGATTGGTCGATGTGTTGATATTTTCTGAGATTAGTTCTATTATATGTACCTTTAATTTTCTCCAAATCTTTTGGATCAGATAGTACAAATGCGTTTCGTCCAATTACTTTTACTATTTTATATGGTCCTTGGTAAATATGGAAAAATTTATGGGTTACTCTGTCTTGTGCATTAGATGGTATCGGAACTTTTAATAATACTAAATCATTCACCTTCAATTCAACAATTCGTTTGATCTTTTGATTCTTCTTACGCTTTTCAAAGCTTCGTTTCAAATTTTCTCTTGCGAGTAAGATTTTGGTTTGATGGTCAATTGGTATAGTGTCTGGATATTTGATTATTTTTCTTATCTGATCCATAGGTATTTCATTAAAGTGTAATTCATGTGGTGTATATCCAGTACTAAAATGCGTCGTGATGTTTAAAAGAGTTTCAATTTCAGTTATATATTTAGCCCATTTAGTATGTTGGTCTGCACAAAATGTTCTAAAAAATCTACCTAATTCTCGCATGACACGCTCCGTTGGGTTCGATTGTGGATGACGGATACTCGAATAACAAACTTTAATACCTTCTTTTTCCAAAGTATTTTTCCAAGCGTAAGCTGTAAACTGCGTTCCATTATCAGATAAAATTCTCTTTGGCTTGCCTAATTTTGGAATATATAAATCTAAAATCTTTTTCAAACTAACCCGTGTAGTAGCTTTTTTTATTGGATACAAACTAACATACTTAGAAAATGCATCTATCATTACAAGAATATACTGTACTCCCCCAACTGATTTCGGTAATGGACCATAAAAATCAACAGTTACTAATTCTCCTGGTTCATCAGCTCTAACCATATCATACTCTCCTTCCATATTAATTGATAAATATTTAACTCTTTGACACAAGTCACAATTAGTAACAAACTTTTTCACATCCCTTGCCATTCCTTTCCAATAATAATTAATTCTTAAATATTGCAATGTTTTATACTGTCCTGGATGACCTAGCTTCGAATGCACAAACTGTACTAAAGATTCTTTTAAACAAATAGGTACTACAATTTGCCATAATTTTGTAGTTTGATCTTGATGAAACAAAATATCATTATATATTCGAAAATAAGGATTTTCTTCGTCACTATTAGTCAATTGCTCTCTTTGTTTCATTATTATTTCGTCATTTTGTTGTAAATCAACTAACTTTTTGAATTGATATTTTAAATCTTTGTCCATAACTAAGCTAAGTATCAAGTTTGCAATTTGTGAATAATTTGTTTCATCCGATACCTTGATAAACGATTCAATTTTTAATATTATTAACGGTCTTTGTTCATTAGCAATTTCAAATTTTCCTTCAGGATTCCTACTAAAAAAATCAGCTACTTTATTATCTGTACCTCGACAATATTCCACATTAAAAGAATATTCATTCAACAACAAACACCATCGTACCAATCTTCCGTTATGAAAAGTACTATTTTTTAGAAAAGTTAAGCTTTTATGGTCTGTAATTATTTTAAATTGAGTTTCGGCAATAAACATTCTAAACTTTTGAATAGCATACATGATAGCAAGTAACTCCTTTTCGGTTGTAGTGTAATTCATTTCTGGCGCTGTTAAACATCTACTCACAATTGAAATCAGATAATTATCTCCCTCGTCATCTGTTTGATAAAGAATCCCACAAATCCCCTTATTACTTGCGTCAGTTTGGACTTTAAATGGACAATTAGGTATAATGTGACTCAGAGTTACGCTTCTCATAAAATTCTCTTTCAATGATTTATATGCTTTAGAATGATATTCAGTCCAATTCCAAACAGCATCTTTTTTTAACAATTCTCTAAAAGGATCAAGATATTGTGAGTGTTGAATACTAAATTGTCTATAAAAATTGCAAATTCCAAGGATTCTTTGTAAATCTAACTGATTTTGCGGTTCTTGAAAATTTTTAATTATCGCAACCCGGGAAAAAATAATTTAGATCTAATTCGCATCTCCGGAGATCGAATTTAGATCTAAGTAGATCTAAGTAGATCTAAATTTTGGGAAATCGTAGATCTACCTAGATCTACCTAGATCTCCAAAGATTTTCGTAGATCTACGTAGCTTCGAATTGATATACTGTCATGTTCGAATGCCCATGCTTCTTAGATCTATGTATATCCACCCAGATATCTTTAGGTCTACTTTAGATCTAGGTAGATCTACTTTCGATCTAGGTAGATCTGAGATGAGTAGATGGAATAATTGCAGCAAAACGTTGTTGCTCATTGAAGCCAAGTAGATCTACTCGGATCTGAGTAGTTCTGGTACCGTATTTGGAAATATTTCAAGTCTGTCTGGACTGATTGGACCATAAGTATGCCAGAAACGCACGTACTTTCAGAAGGCGCCTTAGCTCATCTAGTACGGTACAGGTTTGGTAATCCGAAGTTCCAGGGTTCGATTCCGATTTGTTCGATTTTCACAATTTTTTTTTTTTCATTTTTTTCCTTACTCGTATTCACGATTTCTTATTTTATGACGATAGTGAGTATTTTTTCATTATAGTTATGCAATTAATCAATGTTTTTTCAATTCATTTCCGGAATTGACAATGACGTAAAAATTAGATCTACGTAGATCTCTTGAGATCTCATAAGATCTACGTAGATCTCATTAGATCTATTCCAAAATTTAGATCTACGTAGATCTAAAGCATTTAGATCTACATAGATCTACTCGATTTTTTCCCGGGAAGCTTTTCTGGATCAGGTGTAATTCCTTGAGGTGTTAATAAAAATCCTAAAAAGATAACCGATTCTCTACAAAATTTAGATTTTTCTAACCGTAATGTAAAATTATGCTCAAGCAATCTTTTGAATACAAGTTCGAGGTGTAAAAGGTGTGTTTCAAAATCTGGTGATGTTATCAATAAATCGTCTACGTAACACGTTAAAAATGATGAATACTCATTTCCCAATGCTAAGTTCAAAGCTCTAATAAAGGCACTACCTGCTGTTTTTAATCCAAACGGAACTCTACAAAATTGATACAAACTCGATCCGTGTAAAAATGCTGTTAATGGTCTAGATTCTGGTGATAATGATATTTGCCAATATCCGTGAGTTAAATCAATAGTAGACATATATTTCACACCGTAATGTTTTTGTAATAAATCTGGAATGTTTGGTGGAGATTCATTGTCACCTTCGACTACATCATTTAAAAATCTAGCATCAAGACATACGCGAATTTGATTTTTCTTTTTCTTCACAATTCGTAAAGGATTGCAATACGGACTTATTGAGCGTTCAATAATACCTAAATCCAGCATGTAATCAATTTCTTTGTCAACATCTTCTTTTAGTGCGATTGGTACAGGATAAGACTTCCTAATATGTGGATTTTGTTTTGTCAACCTTATTTTATGCTCATATACATCAGCACACCCTGGCTTATCAGAAAATAATGCTTTGTATTTCTCGAGTAACATTAACACTGATTGGGTTTGCAAGTCATCTAGCATCGTTAAATTCTCCGCAACCGATGGAAGTTCCTTGAAAAAGTTATAATCCTCCCCTTGATCATCTATTCCTTCTACTACTTCAGATCTTAAATTTAACTCGTTACAAGAAAGATCTTGATTCTCAATTATATTGTTAATTTCAGACAAATCAACAAGCAACTTCGAACAATCAGTTTGAACACGTTCTTCAATATTTACTGACTCTTCTGTAACGATTTCAGGAATTTCACGTGCATTCAAATCATCTGGATAATCTGTATCAAGTTCAATATTTTCAATATCTAATACAACTTGATCATCAGATACGATCTCAGTTATCATGTTTTCACACAACACTTCATTTGTTACTTCCGAGTTCATCATTTGATCCTCTAAATGATTTTTTTCTGTATTATCGATTTCCAAATTATTTGAATTACTAGTTTCTTTCAAATTTTCAACAATATCATATTGGAAAAACGAATCACTGAATTTTGTGTTAATTATTTGTATAACCATCACGTTGTTACTAGTTGAAGATACCAACTTATTCAAAGTTTCCCATTCGAACGACACCTTTGAACTACAAACTTTAATACGGTTCACTTCGATCGAACGATTTTCATAGTTAATTATTACATTATTACGTAACAACCAATCGTTGCCTAGTATAATTTGATTTGACAAATGAGGTATGACCAAACAAGGATAATCCAACATCTGATTATCTATAACCATCTCTAAAAGGACCTGTTTTTTGACTGTAGTTGCTTTTTTACCAATAGCTGGAATGACTATCACATTACTCACTGGCAACGTATACAATCTATTTCTTGCCTCTAATTGATTGAATAATTCTTCTGAAATTGCTGTAACTTGACTTCCAGTATCAATTAGTGCTTGAAAACAACTTCCCATGACGGTTACTGCAATATGTGGACATATAAGAGTCGAAATCTTTGGATCCAAGTCATTTATGTTTTTGTCAGTTAAATCACAAGCTAGGTCTTCAATAAAATCAAATGAGTTACGATGCGGTGTCAGACCTGTTCTCATCGCATCGATATTCAGTTTAAAGAACTCCTTGGTATATTAATTGATGATTGTGAAGAGCTACTGCTTGACGGTTGAGAATTCCAGTTACTGCTTTGATTAGTTTGTGAATATCTATTGCCATTGTTGCTGTGATTGAAAGAAGGTGGTGGTACATTAACGTTTGGAAAGCTAAAATTAGAAAAATTACTGGCACTGGTCTGATAACTATTAGGATACTGATAACTATTTGATGTCTGTTGTTGAACATTATATCCCTGCTGATTTGAATAATTTTGTTTATTACCAAATCCTACTGTTTTAGCATTCGAATCACTATCTTTATTATTAGAAAACATTCTCCTCTTTTGATCATTCTCTTTTTCTTCTTGTATGGCATCTAATTGTGATAAAGCTGTTTCAATCAAGGCTGTTTTTGAGAAATCAATTGCAATCATCGATTCTTTGACGCGATATGGCATTTGCTGTACAATACTGTAGTTAATTTCATAGTCTGACATTTTTGGTTCAAAGTACTGTGCCTCTTTTACTTGTTTAAGATAATAATTTCGTAAATTACCGTCACTTTGCTTAAATCTACGCTGCGACCATCTGTTTTTTTCTCTGATTTGAATTGCTGTTGAGTGAAACTCTTGAATGAAAGCTGTTTTGAAACCAACAAAATTATTAATTCTACTTCTTCGACCATCAATCCAAATCTTTGCTCTACCCTCTAACGCACTGTGCACAACCCAGATTTTTTGTTCTTCAGGTACATTTTTTACCATAAAATATTTTTCCAAGTCATTTAAAAATTCACGTGGATTTGTACTATCCTCTCCAGAAAATTTAGGCATTTTAACATCAATACTGAAATTTTGCAAACGATTTATCAACCCACTAACAAATCTACCCTCTACGTCACCTTGTTGTTGTACTACGTGTTGAGCTTGAGTTCTCTCTACCAAACGTCTTTGTTCTTCATTTTCGATTCGTAATCTGTTTACTTCGGCATTCAGTTCATCATAGGCCTGTTTATCCCGCATGACTCTCTCTAGCTCCGCACGATCCTCCTCTATTTTCTTTCTTTCCTCCTCTAATCGTTTCCTCTCCTCCTCCATCTTTTTTTTGTTATCACCACCAGGCTTTGGTGATTTCGAAATCGCTCCTTGCGATATTTGTTGAATTTGTTTTTTCGACCTAGTTTGAACAGGTGTATGAATAACTTTATTCGGCATAAATGCTACGTACTATACTTATAAACTAATCACAGAGTCATGAAATACCGAGCCTTTAAAACGTTGGGCGCCAATGTGACAAATTTTGACTTCATTAGGTGGAATTATATAAGATTACTAGTACTCATCGAGGAAATTAATAAATATAATAAACAATAGTGCAATTAGTTTGTCAAATAAAAAGATTTCATTATTTATTCAAAATTTACGTTTCGATGGATTTATTTATAACAATTATTCAAGACAAAATTCTCTTATTTTATATAAATTTACCGTTCAGACAAGCTTATTACTAATTATCATTCATTCAACGCATTCACACTTTTAAAATCTTTGTATAATATAAAATACGCCTTTTTCTATTTGAATTTTTGTATCAATTTTCTTCACGTTATTTTTGTCAAAATTTTCAAATTTTTAGTCATTAATCTACAGTTTCATTTTTGAATATGGCTTAACAGTTTGTAACTTATCTTATTTATGACCATGCCGGTTCCGTAGATGTATAGTTTTCAATAATGGCGATGATAATTCGTCTCGTCAGACTTTTCGCTTGTTCGATGTTCGTTTTTCGTAGTTTTTACTTGATTACAGTGACTGTGCTTATGAGTGTTCAAAATATAATGAAAACTGTTTTGACTAGATAATATAATAATTGTATAAGTTTTGTATAATTTAAAACGTGTAAAGATAAAATAGAAAATTGAGACTGATACGAGGAAAATGATCTGTACAACAAGGCGTCTTCTCGCAGAATGCCTGATCTCGTCTCTCCCGTTAAGCGGATTTCCTCCATACCGTATTCTATTTGGTTCACCTAGTTATCTCTATTTGTATTTCGTAGTCGAATATTAGGCGCGGGAACCTTCAAACCTCACAAAATTCGTTTTTAACTAATATTGCTGTGCCGCCACCCTGTATAGAATTCGGTCGGTCTTTCCTTATCTCTTTATATATAAAAAAATCCTTCGTCGTCGTTCGCCACGTAACTATGGGTAACTATGGACGGTTGTTGATTTCACGATGTGCCCAGTGTGTGTGTGTGTGTGTGTTGCATGTGTGTGGATGTGCAGGTCCATCGCAGTTCCTGTCGTGCCATAGTTCTGGGTGTCCAGGTCCACCGCGCCGTAGTTTTCGGTCTCCAGGTCTATCGCGCCATAGTTAGGGGTGTCCAGGTCTATCGCGCCATAGTCCTGGGTGTCCAGGTCTATCGCGCCATAGTCCTGGGTGTCCAGGTCTATCGCGCCGTAGTTTTCGGTCTCCAGGTCTATCGCGCCATAGTTCTGGGTGTCCAGGTCTATCGCACCATAGTTCTGGGTGTCTAGGTCCACCGCGCCGTAGTTTTCAGTCTCCAGGTCTATCGCGCCATAGTTTTCGGTCTCCAGGTCTATCGCGCCATAGTTCTGGGTGTCCAGGTCTATCGCGCCATAGTTTTCGGTGTCCAGGTCTATCGCGTCATAGTTCCCGGCGTCCAGGTCTATCGCTCATGTTTCATGGCGTCCAGGTCTATCGCGCCATAGTTTTCGGTCTCCAGGTCTATCGCGCCATAGTTCTGGGTGTCCAGGTCTATCGCGCCATAGTTTTCGGTCTCCAGGTCTATCCTGGGTGTCCAGGTCTATCGCGCCGTAGTTTTCGGTCTCCAGGTCTATCGCGCCATAGTTCTGGGTGTCCAGGTCTATCGCACCATAGTTCTGGGTGTCTAGGTCCACCGCGCCGTAGTTTTCAGTCTCCAGGTCTATCGCGCGATAGTTTTCGGTCTCCAGGTCTATCGCGCCATAGTTCTGGGTGTCCAGGTCTATCGCGCCATAGTTTTCGGTCTCCAGGTCTATCGCGCCATAGTTCTGGGTGTCCAGGTCTATCGCGCCATAGTTTTCGGTCTCCAGGTCTATCGTGTCATAGTTTTCAGTCTCCAGGTCTATCGCGCCATAGTTTTCGGTCTCCAGGTCTATCGCGCCATAGTTCTGGGTGTCCAGGTCCACCGCGCCGTAGTTTTCGGTCTCCAGGTCTATCGCGCCATAGTTCGGGGTGTCCAGGTCTATCGCGCCATAGTCCTGGGTGTCCAGGTCTATCGCGCCGTAGTTTTCGGTCTCCAGGTCTATCGCGCCATAGTTCTGGGTGTCCAGGTCTATCGCACCATAGTTCTGGGTGTCTAGGTCCACCGCGCCGTAGTTTTCGGTCTCCAGGTCTATCGCGCCATAGTTTTCGGTCTCCAGGTCTATCGCGCCATAGCTCTGGGTGTCCAGGTCTATCGCGTGCCCGGCGAGTTGGCTCTTTTTCATTAGGACCCGTCGATATGTGCAGGACCATCGGCCATAGTTCTGGATGTCCAGGTCTCAGTTCCGGGCGTCCAGGTCTCAGTTCCGGGTGTCCAGGTCTATCGCGCCATAGTTCTGGATGTCCAGGTCTGTTCTGGATGTCCAGGTCTTAGTTCTGGATGTCCAGGTCTGTTCTGGATGTCCAGGTCTTAGTTCTGGATGTCCAGGTCTACCGCGCCATAGTTTTTGGTCCCCAGGTCTATCGCGCCATAGTTCTGGGTGTCCAGGTCTACCGCGCCATAGTTCCTGGTGTCCAGGTCTATCGCGCCATAGTTCTGGATGTCCAGGTCTATCCCGCCATAGTTCTGGGGTCCAGGTCTATCGCGCCATAGTTCTGGATGTCCAGGTCTGTTCTGGATGTCCAGGTCTTAGTTCTGGATGTCCAGGTCTACCGCGCCATAGTTTTTGGTCCCCAGGTCTATCGCGCCATAGTTCTGGATGTCCAGGTCTACCGCGCCATAGTTCTGGATGTCCAGGTCTCAGTTCTGGGTGTCCAGGTCTATCCCGCCATAGTTCTGGGGTCCAGGTCTATCGCGCCATAGTTCTGGATGACCAGGTCTACCGCGCCATAGTTTTTGGTCTCCAGGTCTATCGCGCCATAGTTCTGGGTGTCCAGGTCTACCGCGCCATAGTTTTTGGTCTCCAGGTCTATCGCGCCATCGTTCTGGATGTCCAGGTCTACCGCGCCATAGTTTTTGGTCTCCAGGTCTGTCGCGCCATAGTTCTGGATGTCCAGGTCTACCGCGCCAAGTTTTTGGTCTCCAGGTCTATCGCGCCATAGTTCTGGGTGTCCAGGTCTATCGCGCCATAGTTCTGGATTTCCAGGTCTACCGCGCCATAGTTTTTGGTCTCCAGGTCTACCGCGCCATAGTTTTTGGTCTCCAGGTCTACCGCGCCATAGTTTTTGGTCCCCAGGTCTATCGCGCCATAGTTTTTGGTCTCCAGGTCTATCGCCATAGTTCTGGGTGTCCAGGTCTAGTTTTGGTCTCCAGGTCTATCGCGCCATAGTTCTGGATGTCCAGGTCTACCGCGCCATAGTTTTTGGTCCCCAGGTCTATCGCGCCATAGTTCTGGGTGTCCAGGTCTACCGCGCCATAGTTTTTGGTCCCCAGGTCTATCGCGCCATAGTTTTTGGTCTCCAGGTCTAACACGCCATAGTTCCGGACGTCCAGGTCTACCGCGCCATAGTTTTCGGTCTCCAGGTCTATCGCGCCATAGTTCCGGACGTCCAGGTCTACCGCGCCATAGTTTTCGGTCTCCAGGTCTATCGCGCCCTGGGTGTCCAGGTCTATCGCGCTATAGTTCTGGGTGTCCAGGCCAGGGCATACAGGTCTTTTAACAATAATTCGTCTGTTTTTGCAAGAAGGGTTAGAAATGGTTAGAATAGCCACTGACGGCTAGAAAAAGTTAGGCCAGCCATTCCTAGGAAAAGTGAGGCGCGGAGCGCCGAATAGCGAGGCGCGAAGCGCCGAGTGCCCGAGGCGCGCAGCGCCGAGCGGGGTTGCCGCGCGAAGCGCGGAGGGGCGGAGCCCCTAGTAAATGTATAATTTTCTATCGCTATTTTAAACTTACTGCTCAACTTCGTTTCACCTAGCAGGACGAAGTCAGGGTTGTGCGTCTCTATTAATTCTTTCAGATTTAATCTTCGCTGTATTGATATGATTGAGTTAACGTTAATCGATATAATGTCAAGTTGTTTACACTGTATATTGTTTTCATTCATGACCAATTATGGGTTTTACGAGATCATTGAATAATTTGAATAATTTTTCTATACTTTGCGCGTTCTGGTTCACTGAGTCCTGAATTTTCCGAAGCTGAGCGTTGAGTCCACTGTCATTATCTGTCCCTTGTGTTCTAGGAGAAGGTCCTTGACTGTCTTTTCGATTTTCTGCGCTCATCTCTGTATTTGAGCTACTGGAAGTGGCTGGTTGACTGTCGATATTTGTGTTGTTTGCCGCTACTGAGCTGTAGGCAACCCCTGGATTGACACTTTTCGCAATTTTTTCGACTTTTGCTCTCCTGCTGTCGTTTTCCTCTTCCAGTTTTTTCTTTATTTTTTTACCGTATTCTACAAGCTTTGGACAGCCACGGTAGGACGCCGGGTGCCCGAAGTTTTGACAGTGCACGCAGAAGATCAAGGATTTATCCGCTAATCCTTCCGACGTTTGAATTTTACATTCCCCCGGTTCGTGTGTTTCGTTGCATTTAACGCACCTGAACTCTAAATTACAGTTTTTCGCCACGTGGCCTATTCTTTGACATCTTTTGCACTGAATTTTGTCGTTCTTCTTCAGCGTTTCCCAGCTCACGGACTGATGTAAGATCTTCTTTATGTTGCCGAGTTTTGTGATGGAACTGTTCGCAGATACTTTAACCAAGAACATCGGAAGTACTCGATTTAGTTTTTTTGCGTTTAACGTCGTGAAGTTTGACACATCTAGGAATTCCAGGTCTTCCTCCCTTAAAGCTTTTAGTTCTTCTAGAATATCGGAGGCTGCGAAACCCCCGTCGATGCCTTTGAGGACGAATGTTTTAGTTTTTTCTTCACTTGGTGTAAACGTAAAAAAGTCTAATTTTCTCTCCCTCATCTTCTCACAAGTTTGTTTGTAGTCGCTTAAGGTCTCTACAAAAATGATATGCTTGTTGTGTCTTACTCGTTTTATTTGGTGGTTGTTGCTCCCCATCGTACCGGACATGAAGTTTGCGATTACTAACGCTGATTGATTCAGTGCAATGATTGGAGGTGGTTTGAATTTTTTTTTCTGTCTTTGATCCGGAGTGTTGTCATCGTCATTCGTCTGGTGGTCCAAAGGTTGCGTTGTCGAATTGCGTGTCTCGCCTGGGTGGCGATCGTCTGTGTGCCTCGCGGCTCCCGATGATGGCTTGCGGCCTTGAGATAGCGCTGGCCAGGTGTTTGATGACAAACTCGCTGGATTTTGGTTTTTGCTGGTATTTATGTTAGATTCCTCTATCATGCCAGCTCTGTTTGCGGCCGACGTGGCTGACTCGCCTGCGATCGAATTGCTTTTCCAGTCGGATATTATTGCCGCTAAACTCTCGTTGGTTTTTTTCAGATCTTCGATCTCCTGTAGGGCTCTGTCCAGTTTCTTCTGCAGATCGGCAGATGCGTTATTCTCATCACTCGCCGACTGCGTGGCATGGTGATGCTTAGTTATATTAGTATCTTGTGATACCTCTGCCGTTGGGTTCATGTCAGCTTCTGTTCCTGGGTCTTGTTTTTTGTGTACTGGGGACACTAGAGTTAGGGGCTGTTGTTTAGTTAGATCCACTACTAATTCTGATCCTTGCTTGTCATTGGGGTTTTGTTTTTTTCTAGTAACTAGGTTCGGTTGAGGTGAGTACCTTACGTTCTTAGCGCGCTTTTCTGGCGGCGCCTTTTTATTGCCGAACGGTTGGAGCGAGCGCGGTGCAATCCCCTGTTTAGGTGTTATATCTTTGGTCAATGTAGCGTCGGTTTGCGACTTGTCAGTATCAACTTCTACTGTATTGTCAATATCTGAGGGCGATATTGCTTCGGCTGATAGGTCTGCGATTTTTCGTTTAGCAGCTCCGATGGGTTTGTATCGCTGCGGAGCGACCTTCATCGGTTTTTTTTGCACCTTGTGCATCTGAGGTAGGGGGGTGGGACCCCCGTTTTCAACTTTTTCACTAATAGTTGGCCTATCAAAACTTTTCCTAACAATATGAACGCCCGTACTGATCACACTATCGTCTGTTATGATTTTGCTATTTGACGCTCGCTAATCTAAGCATGTCCTAATCACTAGGCAGCTAGAAGTCAACTGACGAGAACCGGTGCTTTCAACATGGTATGGACGTTGCCGAAAGAGATGAATCCAGCCTCCGTCGCGGCGGACCAACAATCGCAAACCACTTGTACGTTCAATGATTGGAGATGGAGGAGTATACTAACATGGTGACAGCGAGCAGATTCCATGGCGAGATGGGGTGTTTGAAAGCAGCGAACGACGTTCTTTCGGGTTGCTAATGAAGCGTTCGCTGATTAGAGACGAAGAAGTAACAAAAAGATGACGAAAAGCACGTTTTATTAGCTGGATGAGAAGCGTAAGAATAGCAAACGACATCATTCATTATTGGCATCAGAGAAGAACGAAAAGAAAAAAAAAAGATGCCAACGACACGCGGTGTTCCCAAGCGGTCACCCATCCAAGTACTGACCGCGCCCAATGTTGCTTAACTTCGGTGATCGGACGAGAACCGGTGCTTTCAACATGGTATGGACGTTGCCGAAAGAGATGAATCCAGCCTCCGTCGCGGCGGACCAACAATCGCAAACCACTTGTACGTTCAATGATTGGAGATGGAGGAGTATACTAACATGGTGACAGCGAGCAGATTCCATGGCGAGATGGGGTGTTTGAAAGCAGCGAACGACGTTCTTTCGGGTTGCTAATGAAGCGTTCGCTGATTAGAGACGAAGAAGTAACAAAAAGATGACGAAAAGCACGTTTTATTAGCTGGATGAGAAGCGTAAGAATAGCAAACGACATCATTCATTATTGGCATCAGAGAAGAACGAAAAAAAAAAGATGCCAACGACACGCGGTGTTCCCAAGCGGTCACCCATCCAAGTACTGACCGCGCCCAATGTTGCTTAACTTCGGTGATCGGACGAGAACCGGTGCTTTCAACATGGTATGGACGTTGCCGAAAGAGATGAATCCAGCCTCCGTCGCGGCGGACCAACAATCGCAAACTACTTGTACGTTCAATGATTGGAGATGGAGGAGTATACTAACATGGTGACAGCGAGCAGATTCCATGGCGAGATGGGGTGTTTGAAAGCAGCGAACGACGTTCTTTCGGGTTGCTAATGAAGCGTTCGCTGATTAGAGACGAAGAAGTAACAAAAAGGTGACGAAAAGCACGTTTTATTAGCTGGATGAGAAGCGTAAGAATAGCAAACGACATCATTCATTATTGGCATCAGAGAAGAACGAAAAAAAAAAAAGATGCCAACGACACGCGGTGTTCCCAAGCGGTCACCCATCCAAGTACTGACCGCGCCCAATGTTGCTTAACTTCGGTGATCGGACGAGAACCGGTGCTTTCAACATGGTATGGACGTTGCCGAAAGAGATGAATCCAGCCTCCGTCGCGGCGGACCAACAATCGCAAACTACTTGTACGTTCAATGATTGGAGATGGAGGAATATACTAACATGGTGACAGCGAGCAGATTCCATGGCGAGATGGGGTGTTTGAAAGCAGCGACCGACGTTCGTTCGGGTTGTTAATGAAGCGTTCGCTGATTGGAGACGAAGAAGTAAAAAAGTGTGACAAAAAGCACGTTTTATTAGGTGAATGAGAAGCATAAGAATAGCAAACGACATCGTTCATCTTTGACATGAGAGAGAAGCAAAAAAAAAAAGATTCCAACGACACGCGGTTCTAGAGATAATATCATTTTCATTACAGAATGGCGTCAGAGCTTCATTTATCAATGCCTTGAATATAATGGGCTCTTGCAGCTATCTTTGTCCTCCGTTCAGCGTGCATTTATTTAGTGCGTTATTGAACCGTGTGCAGTAGTATTTGACAATCTTCTTCCAGAAAATTTTTAAGTCGATGTTGGGGATGTTGTCGTAGCCCGCGGATTTTTCTGCAGTATGATTCTGGGATATTATCATTCATACACGCTCAAAAATAAAATAGTTCGGTGTTCGCTCGGAATTTCGGTCTAACGCCGCGTATTTTGCTCTGCGAATCTTGTCACTGTTGTACTCTCAACTCCTTCCGTTTGCATCACGTTTTTGGTTCATTTACCTTGTTGTCCAACACTCGTTTCAAATGATCTTTTCCTAGATTAATTTTTCGCGGGTGAGTAGCTGCAAATTGTGCGTCGATCACGATTTATTTGTCAGCTTGGTTGGTAATACTACAGTTATTGTTTTTATCTCTGACAGAATGAGGTTGTTTAGTGGTATTTAGGCTGCGGTCAGCAGGAAATCATTTGCTTGTAGAATTTGTAAAGACACTAGAAGCACTCAAACTCTCATGAAAATTTAGTACTTGAAGGTTTGTCGAACCGCTGATCAAGAATTTGAGGTCAGATTCGAAAAATCGAAAATAGCTAGACACAAAATGAATAACGGTCAGTTCAAAGGCTGGCTCATAGTCAGCTCAAATCGCGTCGTGCGAATATTCGTTGAAGGCTCCCCATTTGAAATGAGATAGCCTTTATAATATCACGTCAACGTCGCTGGTTATCCAAAATTGTTACTCAGGCAGCGCACCTATCATAATATAGACTATCATCTGACGTATTATCAGTACTCTCTTAAAACAGTCGACTTTTCGGTATTGTCTGACTGTTCAGAGGACATTCGCGAAGTTTGTGTCAGCGTATGATCAACTATTGGGAAGTCAGCTGGGTATGGGGACTCTACAAGACCAGCTGCAGCGCTAGCAGTGTCCATCAGGTTTACACTGGACATACTTAGTTCAAAGTGTAGACTTTTGTGTCATGAAATCAAAACAACTTTCATTCGATACTTTATACTTGATGGGACAACACTCCAGGCATGAGGTTGTCCTGCCTCTCAAAGTCTTACCTGACGTCCTCAGCATTTGACGCTCACCGTACGCCTTGAGTGCTGTCATTTTTTGAGCAGATGATTAATTTTAGCGTGGGTGATGTACGAAGCTGTAATTCTTCTTTGTTATATTCGTCTTTAATCCTCGTCCAATTATAACTACTCAAATACATGAAATTAGACAGCAAAAAAAAGCACGTACCTAAAACTACCACACAATTTTGGGTCAATTTATTTGTATATTGTCCGTGCAGAATATCGGTTTCAAGCTTTACCGTTTTGCTCGACGAATTTGTTTATTGATAACTCCAAAATTTTACGGAATTAACTCTTCTGCAGACATGGGAAAATGTTGCAGTCTCCATTCTGGGCCCCTATCACCAGTGCGAGTTTGATCTCCTTCTTCAAGTGCTGGTTGACGTAGCTGTTGTTCAGAACATTGCTTTGTACCCTAAAAATAATTTACAATCATTCCTTGGACAGTCAAGTCCTCACCGAGGAAAATATAAGTTCAGAGTCAATATTATCATCATACAAATCCATAAAACGATTCTCCAAATTATGATAGATGCTCCCTTCTCTGTCGCCGACGCTCTTGTAATGTGCTAAATCCGCGAAGTATTCCCGTTGAACCTCGCAAGCTAGTCTGGCAACGCACTTCCGGGACCTCAGAAATCTGCTCAACACGACTATATCTTCCTTATTAATGTCGTTCTTGGGGATCTGGTGGAAATTGAATGAGTTAATCCATTTTGTAGACGTGGAAGAATACGTCGACGGGTTTTCTTAGGGCTCGTCGACTTGCATACAGATCTAATGTGCATTCGGAACACGTTGGTGAAATGAGACGCTATAAATACAATTCGGAATACCTGCGATATGTACTCTTTCAGTAACATCAACGGGTGTTCGTTCCAGAAATCGTCGGCAGTCGAGCGTCTCTTTCTTCCATGGGAAAGAGGTAGCAGAACAGGGTTGGTTGCGAGCGCAGCAGCAGCTCCTATCAACGCAACCCCAGCAAGTGCTTTAAGGGCCAGCGCCTGGAAACGGAGCATCCGATTAAGTCCAAAAGCCGTTTCCACGCGCGGAAAAAATTATCGCTATTCCACCGACCTTCTGGGTCTGTATATTTCCGCTTGAAGGATGTCCCATCATTCCCGTATCGCCGTAACCGAAGCCTCCACCTCCGCCAGAGTCATCTGGTGATCCAAAGCCGCCGAAGCTACCTGGAGCACCGCTACCTCCTCCTCCGAAGCCGCCTCCAAAGCCACTTTGACCTTCACCCCCGTAACCTCCTCCACTAAAACTTCCTGGACCACCTCCTCCGTAGCTGCTGCCATCGGACCCGCCACCTCCGTAGCCGCCGTATCCCCCCATGGGTCTACCACTGCCAAAGCTACCTCCGCCGCTTTGGGGACGACCACCATAGCCTCCGCCTATGCTGAAACTTGGACGACCGTATAAGCCACCAGATCCACCGGGGCTGATAGAACCGCTCGATGATCCACCTCCATAGCTAGGGCGAGAATCGCCGAATCTGCAATGTAAACAGTACCCATATTGTAGTTGGTAATTTCCGATTAGATGTATGTAATGGTTCACGGTTCTCTTCGTACCTGTCTCTGTCGCCGCCTCCACCATAGCTTTCTCTTGGCGGCGACCCGTATCTTGTAGAATACGGTCCCCCGGTTCCACCAATGTAGGCATCTTCCCCAGGTCTACCCCCGCTGCCATATCTGATAAAAAACAATTCGCATTCTGATTTGGGACAACATTATTTACCTGATAGTTTTTTTTATTATTATTAAACTCATAAAGATTCATGAGTGGTAAATTTGCTAGGAACTGAAAAATGTTCCGAATATTTGACCCTCGCTTATACGGTCTATATCAAAATCTGAAAACAGAAATGGATTGAAGAAAATTGAAGAGGGGGAGACGTCTGATTCTTAGAGACGTCTCAAGTTTCGGAACGTCCAAAGATCAATCAATATAAGAGCTACATAATTGCTAATAAAAAGCGAAACTGGGTAACTACAGGTGGGTTAAAAACGAGTGTCACATGGTCTTAAATTATATCTCATAGAGTGCGAAGTCACATTTGTCTCTTCCTTTTCTTGCAATAATTGCAGGCAAATTATTGAGAATATAATTCTCCTCATCATTGTAAGGCATGATATTATTTTCGGCAAAGGAGGAGCTCGTGAATTTGGCGTGACATCGAACATGACGATTTTTCGTTGTTCATTTCATTCTTGTGCTTCGATAAAAATAATTTGCTTCTTCTTCCTAACTGCACGTTGCTGAACCTGCATTTTGAATCCTACTAGTGGAATAAAATCTGCAAGTACATTGACTTTTTCGAAGAATCACATAATCCTGCAACCAACATTTTTATCTTCCAGCAACTAGCTTCATTTTCAGTTTATGGTCCTGTGAAGATTACTGACGGTGAACTCCCGTCATTTGTCTTCAGATTCTTCGTATAAATCGAAATACTAAAAGATACCCAGTTTCACCCCACTCTTCCCTATACACTACAGGCTTGAGAATGCCATTTCAACATCTCTCTATAACTTCGATTTCCTGCAAAATTACAGAATTTAGGTATTCAAACAAGAAACGGGTGTCCCGGTTACTTTTACGAATAGCGTATCAACTGAAATTAAATTAACAATCGAATATAGAGGGCACCAAGGAAAACACGCAGCTTGTGACGGTCGACACGCCACTGTGTGACCGTATTGCAACAAATGATTAATACAACGATAACTTCGAATTTTTGCAAAAACCTTTCACCAGGGCGTCCCGAAGGTCTTGAAGAATACCGTCCGCCCCCATAGGCCTCGCCATAGCTATATTCTGGTCTCTCGGAGTAGCTGGAACCTCCGTACCTAGATCCACAACAGCTATAGCCTGTGGAATAAGGATACTTATATTTTCATGCTCATTGCATGATAGGATTATGAGCTCGAACCGACAAAAACGTATTTGCCACACCGCCGCGGAAAGTTCAACTCACACATCGTTGACAATTCCGTTGCAGATGTTGCAAAAAATAGTATCTATTGTAACTGCATTCGAATATTATCTGGTCTACTATGCATTTGCTACTATTGATTTTCGCAAAAAAACGCTGATATATTTTTACTTTATGCTTTTTACCATCAGTATTAACATAAGTCAGCGAATAAATGGAAATCATCAATTTTCATTACGAGCTTTTGTGTTTGGAGATGTAATAGAATTGAATAAGATCCTACTCCTTGAGGATTCACAATTTCTATGAAATTTATCGAACAAAATGAGTCAGGAAAAATGGACAAGTCATCAAGACAAATGAACATTGGTGTGGAATTGTACAAAATATTTGTACGTCAAAAGCTCTATTTCCTGAAGGTGTCAAATTTTTTCCACCCTCCCCTATACCTAATGGCAACGGAGTATGAGTATTAAAATGGTATACTGCACTAACCACTAACCAATCCACCACCAGAACTGTCCCGAGTGTCGTAGATTATACCTCGTTTCGGATTTAACTTATCTTTAAAATCCAAACTCAGTGGACCAAGAAAAGTTCGGGGCTTCTTTTCCCTAGCGGAGTCTGTCGACCCTGCGAACCTCCCTTTTCCGTCACCTTTAGTTTCTTTATCGTCGAACTTGGTGGACGTATTTCTCTGTTCGTCGTTTAGGTTGACAGAATATCGTTCGTCCAATTTCTTTGTAGACGGTAGGCTAATGGCCGCGGTGGGCCTCAAGCCACGATCACTCTGGGTCAAGACAGAAGAAGCCCAATCAATGACGAAGAGAACAAACAGAAACGTCGAACAACGCCACATGAATGCCATGTTCAGCCACAGACCGCACTTGTCGGTTCGTAATCAAACTTTGATAAAATGATACGGATGCTCCGGTACCCGGAGGATGTAAAAGTGACTCTCTTCACGCTAAGATTCACGTTTTATATAGTCGTCACACTGGAGGGAGAACTGTCACGGGCTGCCCTTCAGGGACGCATTCAAAATTCGTGCCACGCTTCCAGCTTTTGACCATGATCGGGGTAGCCGCAGAGCCTGATGATATCCCACGGGATCAGTGTGGGATCTAACGACACGATGGTCGGATGGTCCGTCAATCGTATCTCCGTCGGGAAAGAAATGCTTCAACCTTTGCTTCAGAAGTATGAACTCTTGCTTCGTCGGAATTCAAGGCATTGATAAATCAACGGTGACAAAGTCCAAATTTTCGGATTAAAAATTGTCAGATTTCAGAAAATTGTGAGATGATGTAATGGGAGATCTTGCACCATGAATTAATTATAATGCTACTTGAAGGTGAACCGTAAGTCGTGCGAATACGACCTTGTGTTGGTGTAGGCATTTTGGGGGAAAAGATCTGTGCTTTGGAGGTTCGTCCCTGCGGTCACTAAGTATGACGTTATGATGAGTCTGGTGAAAATAAAAGTGTGACGAGGAAGCCAACCATGCGCTCATTGTCACGCGTGGTATCCTTAACTCTAATTAGACTCTGTCTCCAGGGAATATACAGTCACAGTGACGTTAGGTAGTCCAAGATTTCTGCAATCCAAGTGAGGTAGTGTTGGTATCTTGACATATTTTCCGCTGGCCTTGTGTGGAGCATGGTGACTAAATCAGACCAGTTAGAGCGAAGCTTCGAGCATGAAGCTACCACATGGCAATAGTGTAGAATGAAGCATATTATCAGATACACTGGAACATCATCACTTATGAGAATGAAATATGATCAATATCCTTCATTTTGAAATCAATTAATCTTTCATCAAATGAGGCATTCCACGCCAACTTGACCAGTGTTAAACCCCAACCATCTCAAAATCATCCCACGATTTTTTTCTAACGTTCTACTCAGTAAAAAACGCGTCCTGAATTTTTTCAGGATACATCCCCAAATACATCTTGGAAATGTATTTCAATAACAAAAGCCCGTATCTTAGAATCGTTCAATGACCCTCATAAATGCAGTAGACGTGACAGATTGTGAAGAATTTGAACGTCTGTCATTTTGAATACCATGAAGAAATGGTCTGACAAGATATCGCTCAAATGTCAGCCAAATCGGTTGCTTGGTTCGCATCACACACATACACTCGTTCTTAAAAACGCTCGCAATTCTCTTGTCATTGACAAACCATGCTTTCCTATAGATGTACTCAATTTTGTAACGAACCATGAACTGATCCCATCTGTTGTACCAGTCATCCAAGTTTTGGCGGATCTACAAAATTCAAGAGATTCGAAGGTTACGTCATCACCCACGCTTGATGAACGTTTCCGGTGAAAACCCAGACACGCTTATTAATCTGGAGTGCCGTGCGTGTATCCTGCACAAAAAATCGGATCACCGATGGACAATCCTCATTTGAATGTCTATGATAACACAGTCTTCCCACTATTTCGCAATCTCACCAGCTGTCAGCAAACCATCTTGGCCATCACATTATACATACCACTATTTATCCACAGGGATTCCTTACAAATACCATTCAATAAGCTATGGTACCTTTGATGGATTCTCATTTTTTTTATTTACTTTACAATATAATATTGTCATTTGAAATGATACTAGAAGCTGAAATAAAGTTGTCTTCGACGAATTGTAGGTATCGATGCGTAGAACAATCTATATTCCACTTTGATAACTGAATTTGTTCGGGACGATTTCTTCGGATATCCAGCTTCATTGATTGGCTTCATAAATCTTCGCAATCCTTTTTTCTTATCGTCATTGCTTATCGCGTCAAAGGTGATTGAGATTAAGTCATGTCGTTGCCCGAAGCATTCCGAAGTCAGAGAACGTCCAACCGCAGGAACATATATACCTACCTATACAGTGGGGATGTAGTTTTCCCCTGAGCAACCTCCCTCAGCTTTTACTTTTCTTCTCTCGTCCTCCTTCTATACATTTATTCTCTCGCCCCAGTTCCGTGCTGGACCGGCCTCCGTGTTTTTTGGCCACCGAATCCTACGAGAAAGAAGTTTTAGCCTCCCCACCTACAACTGCCACCGCTAAAGAAATGCTCCGAACATAATTTCGACGGGCCCCAATCCAATATAGCCCGAAAGGTCAACTGCACAATAGAACCTTACGAGATCAGCACTTTCGCGCAATATAGTTGATCAGGGTTACAAAGATAATAAGCTTATCATCAGATAGTGAGTGCTTCAATTTTCGAGATTTCACCAAGTACGTATACTAACAATTTGCAAGTAACGACAATGACTGTCTTGAAGTAATTATATTCAGATGCCACCATACCTTGTGCGGAAGACGCTTACCGCGCAAAGATGTCAACCACGCGATTAGCGATGTGGTCCGTAGTTAAAAATTTTAAGTGTGAGCTGTTTGAGTAACGACATAGTACCTAGAGCTATGGTATAATTACAATACAAGCATGGAACAAAGCATAATGCCTCAATCATGTATTGGGTCAACTTGAATCTGTGAATTGCCCACGGTCATTACTGTGTCTTATTCGTTTTCGTCGATTAAAAGACGGAGGAAGGCCTCGTTACAAAACAATGGAACGCGCCGTTTGATGGTCATGCCTCCCTCGCGTGACCTTCCCTCAACCCAGAATCTACGTTAATCTCAATTCATTCCTCACGTGTTGTTTCCAGGATTTCTAGAGTTTGAGTAGAAACTGCCCATCAGTTTAACGATGCCACCGATTAGGTGACTAATTTAAAAGTTAAATTTATTTTTTTTCAAAGTGCTAGCCGCTTGTTGCCATCACCATCTATTTCACAGTCGTGTGCTTCCGTCGTGAATCCGACATCGTGTAGGACCGGCGACAGATACGGAGATAGAGATGAGAGTATAGAGAGTAATCAATACGCATTCTTGCACGGCCGCTCCGAATCTCCGTGGCAACGGACGCGGCACATGCGCGCCACCCTGCCCGATGCTGGTTGAACTCAAAATACGAAGAAAGTGCCGGGCAGAGGCAGACGGACTTCGCAGTAGGAACAGTCTTCCGAGGAACGGACGATATGAGCGCCCCATAATCTCACAACGACCCATCATTGCATTTATTCATTCGGCCATTCACATTCTATACATTTATTCATCGCAGCAACGCGAAGTTCAATCTTCCCTATCTACTGTAAGAGGTGAACCAGCAAATGCCAAACTACATCATCGTAAATTATTAACAGTCGATACTACAGGGGAGCAATCAGTGATGCGATTTCTAGTCTTTTTTTCAGAGAATACTGAGCATCTATTGTCAGCTACTGATATGAATTCAGTTAGGAATTTGCGATTACTCCCTTTTTTGGTATTTCATTTTTCTCTTGTTCAAAATAAAATCCTGCAAAAGTTGAATAAATAAAAAAAAAAAACTCTTAACGTCATCATTATTGCCGGAATTTCATTGTTTCATCTGTGGAAGGATCCCATAAATATCTGTCGATGATTGTTCCGCTGTTTTCCTTTATTGTTCAGATTGCAAAACAAAGACACGCCGAGCATAAATCACGACTCCTCAAACCCCGATGCAAAAATTGTCGTCGAGGTTTCTTCGGCTTTCTTCATACCTCGAAGGGGTAGTAGTCGGCATGAGCTGACCAACAACCGTCGAAAGTTTAGGGTAGCTCGAGGCGCGTGCGCGACGACGCGGCGCCGATAGCCAGGCGCTCAACCCGGCCGCAGTACGGAGCCGACGCACGGTAGAGCGTCGTTGGGTCGCGAAGCTGGCTTGAAACAAGGAAATAAAACCATCGTCGTAAGGTCAAAATATACCGAAGAGTTGATGCATGAGCGTGACGGGTTCGACGGAGTTGTTAACATTGTTCGTCGAGAGAGAGGCAATGAATGAATCCAGTTCTCAATCGTACGGAACCCCGCCGGTGGACTCAGGTACACACGTCGAATTGTAAAACAAAGAAAAATGAATTTTTGATAAACTCATTGTGAACGGGGTCAGTTTCGAGTTTGGAAGAATAACGACACCGACTTCATGTAAACGATAGCGTATATAGGACCCTGAGGTACGTTTGTTTACATGTAACGTAACTTGGTGATAAATAAATTATCGTCGATCAATAAAAACGTATGTGGAGTAATAAACGCCGGAGTTTTCATTTTGCGCAATAATTTACATAAAACGAAATCTAACTAAGCTTTTTTCATAATTCACTGTCACCAGTGGACAATGACTCTAGAACCAAGTGATGGTAATTATTTGCCGCGTTTTCTTGTTGACTTCATGACGCCGAGTATCAGTGCGTGCGTGTGTGGGATGTAATTATACGTTATTAACGTCACACGAGATTGGATTTTAATAATAATGTAATTTGAGACACAAGTATTTACATAAATAATTTCGTAATTATTTTATGCGAACGAATATGGGCGTGCAATGGATAATAAAAGAGTGTTACTAAGGTTAAATTAATGTCAGCCAGGATTGAATAGGAGTTCCATTGAAAAAATTCCTACACGTTAGAAGATATAATACGGAGTAGAATCTCTCTCCTGATGGAATTAAATTAATTTAAACTACAGCGTAAATTAAACTTGATCGTCGCATGCATGTGGGTCACTCATACCGTGGTTGCAGTTGCAGCTACATCTAGCATAACCAGATCACAACTTAGTTCACCGAGCTGAGAAGGTAAGCTTGTTTGCTGTCGTATATACATTAATACCTATCACGATCTCTCACGCTACCCATCAATAATTTTTTATTGACTTCTATTCTCGCCTGTCCTTACATTTTCAGCGTATCTTGGTCAATGGTCAGTCTTTCGTTTGTTGCTGGTCGACCTCATAACTATACTACATTCACGTATATCTGGCTCGATTTCCACTCATCCTTCGATAACAGAAGCCGCAGGATCATCGTGCATCGTGAATTACCAAAATTCCGTTGCTTCACTGCACATGCAATGAGCGAAGCGTGGTCGGGCGGATTAGTAACGTAATTTGATCAAGCTACTGATCACATCCGCCGTGAAGCCTTTGACTATCCATAATCTCGACTGATCCGTGGATTTTGTCCAAGCAACATTGTCTAGTCGGTCGGGAGTTTCAAGTTAAAACTATTGAATTTGTTTGTTCAACATTACTGAGCGTTGCATCTTGCGATGTCACCGGAGTCAGAAGAGTCGACACCGAATAGCCAAGCTGTACACACATGATCAACGTTTCGACAGCAGGACCCCCGACAATAGAGAAGAGTGGCCACTGACTTTCTCTTATCTATTAAAACTCTCGTTCGAGTGATGGAGCGGTTCGATAATCGATGCCAAAGTGGAACGAACTAAGGTTATTACGTTGGATGATACTGTTGCTGGTAGTTAGTATCGAACAAGAAACAAGGCCGTACAGAGTTATTGACCCCCCGCTTCCTTCACATAATAGTAGAGTGGTTCCGATTCGGGTAAAGTAGGCCATTTTTCAATCCTTGAGAGCCAAATCCATACGAGCACCGTTAGCAATGGTGTTTAGCCAGAAGAAATGCATGGCAAATTATTGGGAATGATTGGAAAACCATTCATATTGCTTTGTCAAAACATCCCTACCAAAGAGATTTTTTCCTAAGGGATGTGAATATTTTATTAGCTGGCTCGTGTGTTGATACGTTCCCAGCTCGTGCCCCACAGTTCGGAAGTTGTGCATAAGTATAGTATGTGGCACCGTGAAGACTGTATTTTGCTCCCGAAAGAGCAACCCATATATTATTATCTTTTCATTCGTCTTTCGAGCAGACCGAAACCGCTTTCAGTATATGTGTTCTCGAAGTTGTCGTCCTGACAAAATATGAATGTTTTTCAATCTCGACTCGTCGTAGATGTATGACGGTATACAGGGATTAATATTCGTGAGGGTACTGGTTGAGTGCACAATCTTTCTTCGCGAGACGTAATTTTGGGGATACCGGTGCTCAAGTTTCTCGGGGTTAGAGCAGCTTGAGAGAAGGAGAACTCGAGCTCCATAAATTGTGTATCTGCCCCGAGGAAAGGTGGATCTCGAGTAGTGCACGGCGGAAAGGAAATATCCCCAATTTCGGTGCAGACACTCCCCAACTGAAAGTTTAAAAGACGCGGCGGGGGTTCCCCTACCGAACACGAGGGGCCATTAGTAGCCCTAACTCCGGGAACGCCCTGAACTTGCGATCGACAGGCCTTACTTGCCCTCGCTCTGCTTGCTTCGCCTTTGCCTTCGCACGCTCCCTGCGCAAACACTGCGGTTTTACTCGTTACTCAGCTTACACGACGTCCTGACTTCTTTACTCCATGTGTCCTCCCTCACGGACCTACAAAGGTACACGCCAAGTATATATAAGCTACACGTGTGTGATGTAATGAAAAGAAGAAGAGGAATGAGGCTGAAATTTTAATAAATATTTATGTGGCATGCGCAGAAAGTAACTGTTTATTCGGCAAGGTTATGTTTTTCGTACGAGCCGTTGGTTTTACCTGGCGAGTCGAAGGTGAGCCTTGTAAAGCAACGGCGAGTACTAAAAACATAACCTTGCCGAACAGTTACTTTCTGCGCGCGCCCCATACAATATTTTTTACGGAAAAGGCATTAATAGTCACTTTGACGCCAGTTGAGTTCTGCATGAACTGCGTATAGGAGCTGCTGTAAAAGGTAGTAGAGAGGGGGTAACCTGCGGTATAAAGACTTTATTCCGCAACTTTGACATGCGCACTTCGAACTGCGCATCAAAGTTGCGGAATAAAGACTTTATACCGCAACTTTGAACTTAGCGGTATAAAGTGCCACTTGCCGGAACGAAAACAGGCGTCAAAAAGTGACTTTTTAATGCCTGTGCCGTAAAAAATAATAATTCTTCCATGCCTCTTCTTCTTCTTCTCCTTTTTCTTTTCGTTTTCATCGAAATGGATCTGACCTCAAACAACTTCTTGTACATTGACTTTGGTGTAGAGGATTCAAACTGAATCAACAAAACCTGAACCTAAACCGGCAGCGTTCTAACGGCGGAGCGTCGAACTTTCAACCATCACCCGAGTTTACATTCAAGGCCAAAGTTCGATTTTTCGTTGCTCGCGGGCTTCGGGTCATTTCTAGTTGTTCTACTTTATAGATTAATGAGTGAGAAAGAGTTATTTAACTAAATTATACAAAATATGGAGATAATTTAGCGTATATGTGACTTTAACCATGTATCCATGCCACTAAATTGGAAGTCACAGGGAAAGTTTGAACCGCTTTCGATTTGGCGCAACCGTTTCTCATATGGGAGCATGGGGCGCACCCTTCGCTTAAAAAGTTTGTGGAACCACCCTAAGGGCGAATTTATCTACAAACCACGTCGCCTTAGGGTCGGGAGTAGACCGTGGTAGTTTCAGACGTAATGACTGAAAGTTTGCGTTCATTTGGTACTATCCGGGTTAGCGGTTGAATCCACAATGAAGCTGGCTAGGCGGAGGGATCTTCTCGTCTTCCGACTCAGAACAATTTCGAGCCCAAAGGATCAATGACGCACAGTGCGTAAGTGTGTTCGTTTCTCGCAGGGATTTCCTCTGCTTTCCTACTTCTCACAGTGTGCAGGTGAAATTTCCGCTAGACGACAGTGTGAAATAGTCTATTTAAAGTATTGCGACTAAGAATTAACTCAATTTGTTCGAATCGCGACTTCCCACTGCAACTGTAAGGTATCCCTCAATTCTGCTGGGACAGCTCACCCCAGACCTTAAAATGCCACAAATCCAGCGGTTCTGGAGAGGAGCCGGGGGAGGATAATATTGGATCGAGATTTTATGAGCCATGCAGTAACTTTCCTAGGTCTGCATAAGAAAGGCATGCGTGAAGAAACGGGTGATAATGTAGGAACCATGGATTTTCAAAGGAGGGTTTTATGTCTTCTCAGCCCCTACATTTTCGGCTTAGAACGCACGGATTAGCATCCTCCGGGTGAGCGGCAATTTTTCATGGGTTTAGAAGATCAATTCCGAGATTGCGTTCAAAATATGCGCAGCCACCCGTCACCCTTGACACTGCACACATAAAGCGATCCTTTTTTTTTTCACTTTTCGATGACACTCGTATACTAATATCTTCTACGTTCACAAATCAAAGAGTTTTTTCTTCTGAAAAATGAAACGACAAGGGATGGACAAAAACGCTGCCGTCGCAAACGCATGGACGGATGTTACAAAAATATTCCATGATACGCATCGATCTTGCAGAGCTGTCTTCGCATCTTGCGTAGTAAGTATCCCCTGGCAGAATTTTTTTAATCATTTTTTCGTTGAACGTCGAAAGTGGAGTGAATAGCTGTGAATAATTAAATTCAGGAGTTCCGACGGGGGAGTAAATTAAGTCCTTGGCGAACCTAAGGGTTGCTCTAGGGTGTTAAATTATTAATTTCAGCGTTAAATTTCGCCAGCAACTTTTCCCGGTAAAAATCTTAGTCTCGAGAAATCATCGTCACGCGATGAAATAAACAAGCTCATCTGTAACACGCATTTGTATAGCTGTAAAATGTCAATTGACATCACACAAATCATCGCTATGCGAACGGCCATCGTTCCTTGAAGCTCTTTTCATCACCACTTTGTGTTTATTTCTTACGACGAGTCCTAGTTATCCTTATCTCAATCGTCCAACTCTAGCCAAGTCGGGTGGACCTGAAGACAAACAATGTCGCATCAACGAGAAAAACTGTAGAAATGCTTGACATAGAATGCCGCTTCCGCTCGACGGATGTATACCCACAAGATGAGGTTCCATGGAATTTCTTTACTCCAACGTAAGGCGGTCCCTCTTTCCGTCTGCATCTCCGCTTCTTATCAAACCTTCAATGTGAAGATGTAGCAGCATGAAAAGAATGAGTGCGGAAAAATAATGAGCACGGTGGGGTCTGAAAGAATTTATGTAATTCGCGACATGTTCCATGATAAACCGTCTTTTCGCTCTGCCGAAAGTTGTTGGAATCTAGACAAATACTTCAACTTCCGAGGCCCCATTAAGGGAAGTTTTGTTCCCGCGGAGGTTGTCGTGTCCTTAAAGTAGTGTGAAGAATGTGTAATTACCACAGCGTGGTGTCATAATGACACCCTAACTTACCACTTCGATAGAATAGTTACAAATGGAACTCGGCAGAGATACAATTGTGTGGATAGAGGAGACGACACGGATATAATATTATCAACAAAGTGTAAAACGCTTTTATCCTAGGTACAGGTTCGTATAATTTCAAAGGAGTATTACGTGATACCAGCCGTTAGTTGGAAGAAAATTTAATCCGAGGCGAGACCGGAAAGGAATCATCGAGGCTGGTAATAATCCTACTGAGAGTCTCCCTTGCGTCCCGCTGAAACAGCCAGCCTAGTGTCCTTTATGAAGGGCCACAGAAAAAGCAGAACCTCCCCGTTCAGAAGCTTTCTACGGCGGAGATAACAAACGGATGAAATCTCACCCTAATGCAACCTTCTTACTATAGCAACACAAAGAGCGAATCAGACGCAATATTTCCATGAAAATATAGAGTGATATTGGTTACTTCAAACGTGGCTGGAATCGTGGTGATAAGGAATAAACCACATTGACAAGAGAATGAGCGTATCGTCAACATCAAACGGTTTAATTAGTAAGATGAGAACCCGGTTTACAGTACGTTCTCTGCAGGGTGATACGTGCGAAGCCACTACGTCAGTTTGCTCCCTCGTAATCCGTTTTCGTTTGCACACAACGAGACTGCGGTGGATGGGAAGAGCAAAGAAGTGCTTGGTCGAGTCCGACCCTCGCAAATACTGGTCTACCTCCATTACTGGATCCATATATGTGTCGCAGCATCTCAGAAGTATGACAAACTTGCTTCGTATTCTACTAGGAGTCTCACAGTTTATCAGTTTATCACTGCTGCTACCGACGAAGGTTTATGGAGAAATTACTCCCACAAGGTAGAGAATAATAGTCTGAATAAGATAAATTTGAAGAAAAAGAACTGTTCCATCCTATTATAGCAAATGACACATGGTCTGTGGGACGGCAAAAACCACGTATTTCTTATGGGACGAAAAACAGGTGTGACTTGCTTATGGTTAACAGCAGTATTTGCATTGGTCGTTTAGCCAGCGATACATGAGTTACGTATATAAGAAATCCTAACATGCGTTCGATTACTTCAAGTAAACACTGTGAAAAATTATAAACAGAAAGTATGCTATTATTTGTCGAGCGATATTCTAGAAAGCCTAAGATGTGAAAAGCGTTGACCTATTTCCGGCCGATCTTAACGTCAGCCTAATTTTTTTCTCTTACGTTGCTGTGTAGCACCAAAGCGGTTGCCTCCGAATACACTAGTCACATTTTTCTAGTGCATAATAAATATGCCGTACGGAGTGAGGAAAATAACAATGGCTGTGCTAGAATACATACATGACGCTTTTGATACCTCCTTGTAAAGTGGTGGATCAGCTGTTAAAACTTTGTATGTTCACCTCGATGTCCACCCTCGAGCGACATAGTCGATTAACTGGAACTCAAAGGTACCAATAAGTTTTATCATTCGATATAATTAACAATGGGCAGGTTGGTCGCATTATAGAATGGAACATAAAGGAAGAGGAAGAAGGAGCAGAAGCAGAAGGAGAAGAAGAAGAAGAAGAAGAAGAAGAAAAAGAAAAAGAAAAAGACGAAGAAGAAGAATCCACATCGTGAAACACTGCAGTTTGAACTGATCTGACTTTCGGAATAGATTTACATCGCCTCCATGCATCCCCCACGTCGGCTGTTTCAGAGGTCTAGGTTTTACTGTAGCAGCCTCTACAATGACCCCGATGCAATCAGAAAGTCGAAACAAAGTGAATTCATGCTGCCCAGGTATATATATAAGGGGAGCTTTTGTACCGTGGACTCAGAAACTCAGCTGAATAATACGAGTGTAAGAGTGAATAAAATGTCAATGCAATTCTACAATAGGTTTACCCAGATAAAATTTGTAGCACCATTTCGATATGATTCTGAGTGCTCTAACGGCGTTGAGCAGGCTTTCATCGCAGGCCAATGTTAGTGGTAACGGAGAGATGAAGAATGGTTATTTACTCAACTTATTGAACACGTACTACATATATATCCGTTCGAGATGTGCCAGTGCTCCAGAGGTCATTGGGGAAACGGGAAACTAGCCAACTGTTCACAAGAAACGGATGCCAAATAAGACGACGAATAAGAGAATGCGACAAGATACAAGCTTAATATTTGCTGCAGTGGATCAATCTAAATTCAGCTTTCCGCTCTCATTCTGAAGTGGTCGCAAAAATGGTGCACTCAAGTAGCAGCATCATCATACATAACGTGACGTGTTTCAATTTCTATGAAGCGAATGTCCTCTTCAGAGCACATATCCGCTTTGGACATCACCGTAGGCAGCGGTTGACATTGAGTAATCAATTCCCAAGTGCTAAGAGGCTGCACAGGGAAGACCCGACAGGCGGCCAGCCCACTGATTCGAAGGCATCAAACAAGGAAATTCACTGGACCGCTTAGACGCCTGATAAATGTCGCCGATTAACGTGGATGAAGAGTATCCCCACCAAGCCAATTACCTTGAAACAGTCGCGTTAGCAGTGTAATGGCTAAAGCTAGGGGAACTTCTCGGGAAAATACCAGAGATCGATCATCGGACATTTGTAATAAGAAGAGGAGAGCGTCGAGAACTTTTCGCAGAGATGAAAAAAGAACTCCTTGTATTTCTCTGATCACCTCGACGGCAGACTCCCTGCGTGGACGAAAGGCGGAGTAATGACGTCACCGATCGATATTATTCTCAAATCAAGAACTCGATTCCCTCGAATAACAAAAATGCCATATCGCTAGGTCTACGCACTAGTTTCTACCTAATTACTATCACAAACATGCTTCATCAATAATGAATTGAAGAACGGTACAAAACGAGGAGTTGTCTACTCGTCAATTGGCCGTACATTTGACTTCAAGTGACTTCAACTAACCTGAAGTCACTTGAATTTGACTGACGTCACCTGACTGCTGCAACTGACGTATTCAATTCACACTTCAGCTGGCCTCAACTGACTTCTGAGCGAGGTGTACACCTGAATTCGAGAGTGGTCAACCCTTCGGAACCAACTAATGACATGAATTAATAATACAACTGCCATGGCCGATGGCCGTGAAAGTTATGATAATGATGAAAATGAGAACAAACGCGTAAGCCAAAAGAAACTCATCAGACACTCCTCAAAGATAGCATTAATGGTGAGATGAAAGAGGAGTGTAACATAACATTTGCATTTGGATAATGGCTGAGGTACTTCAACGAAGGGGGTCGTTGCATCGTCGAGAGTAGAGAACACTCTGCGGGTGAAGCCGAAATCGCGCCAGAAATATGAGGTCGGGGCTTAGGTGTCCCATCACAAGAGGCTGGGACTCTAATCACGTAATTAATTATTGACGCAGTGCATGGGCGAGTGCCGATAATGCTTACCCCTGCAACCGTCTCTTAGTACGGTATAAAGTGAAGTGTTTGCAGTTTCTGTGAAACCGTCAGAGAAAAACATGAATAATGTATGATTCTGAGAGGGGAATGTCAGGGGAAGGAAGATGAAGAACAAAAAAAGAGCATCCAACAGACAAAAAAAATTCTCCAGAGTTAGGGACTTGCCCACTATTGTGTATGACCTAAATTTTACTTCAAGGAGTGAAATATATACCGATTATTCAGCGAAATGGTTCCCGATAGTGGTGCGCCCTCTCGCCACAGGCTAGAGTTTTTAGAGCATACTTTATCTCGGGATACTCCCCTAAAATGGTCGTTGGAGAACCGTAGAGCATCTTATATTCCGCCCACAGAGACGGAACTGAAAACAAAAAAAGATCGACAGAAAAGAAGCGTATCACTCAAGATAGTGAAGATTCATCAACATTTGTGCGTGACCGAGATTTTACTCTAAGAAGCATAATACAGATCCCTATTGTGGAATCCACCCACGCTATGGCGATCGCAAGTGCCGGTGGTGAGTTATGAGCGGAACACGGTTCTCTGGAAATGAGTAGGATGAGTGCTACCTACATTTTATCATAATCAGACAAACTCAATATCAATGCGGGAGATCGGGGCAAGGCTAGCGATGTATCAGTGAAGTATGATTTTCCGGAGCTAGATTCGATCCTCGTTGAAACTTCTTCAGAAAATATAGCAAGAACGTTGAGGTTCTGACTTGAAGGAACTCAATCAAACATTTAAATTGCTTTTCAGAAGTGGAAAACAAATGTTTAGACTGGAACACGTGAACATTTCGATTTTCGAAATATCTCTTCGAAACTTTTGGCAATTCACATTTTTTGAAACTCATAGAATCTTCATATTCGAAACTAGATATACCTTGTGTCTCGTGTAAATGACAAGTCGACCATGAGTTTCATGACAAAACGTGCCGTCTCGTTGGTTTTCAAAGGTATTTTTTTTTCGAGCGACATATTTCAATCAGAAAGAAATCTTTACTGCAATTCACTGTATGGCTATTTCATACCTTGTCTGAAAAAACCTCAATTTTTCCTTTTCTGTGTTTAAACATTGTGACACTACCGATCGATATCACGACAGGGTCTTCACCGTTATGTAATAGGTTTTGTGCCCCTGGTGATTGTCATTGAAATAGATCGTCGAGTTTAACGTAAACTTGGTAGACAATTATTGTCACGAACTCCGCAAATATTTATACTCGATTTATGCACCCTTCGGTAAAATAAGACCCTCTTAGATTCGCAGCACAATTTGATGACAATAAACTGACGAAGGGATCTCTGATCGTAATAGTCTTCTGCATGCAAAAGTTATATTCATATATTCTATTCATACAGAAAAGTCAACGATACATGATTCGTATTCAAGACCTGCGAGCTTAGTTCGTAATTGCTACCGCGATTGATAGTTATGTTCTTTCGTAAAATGATGTAATTGTCATTTTAGCATGGTTATTGCAATGAAAAAAAAACCAAGTAAACCAAGAATCAGATGAATAATTATCAGGAAATTTATTAATCTACGAAAGAATACCATCACCCCTAGATTAACATCTGCTTCCCTAACGAAAAATCAGTCAGGTGTTACGTGGTGGACCCCTTTTAATCGCGAATAAATGGTTTGCTGAAGCTAACGATGAATCGATAGGGGACGTAAGAACGGGAAGCTTTCTTATCAGAGGCTGAGTGAATTAGATGTAGCAAAGAATCGGAAACTGCAGACCACCTAATAGGGAAAGTCGTTTAAATGAAGATTCGTATCCATTAGATGGTCGTTCAATTTGCTCTCTCAGTTGCATCAGCGATTACGTGAGACCGTATCGTCGACGAGGAGTAGCTAACATCGTCCGCTTCAGAATACGTTCCACACTAGGTACAGAGGTCGAACTATAATGAAATCGCAATCTAATCCGATTACACTCAAATGTCAGAAAAATTGAAGCTGATTATTCTTTTTAACTTCCCGTTTCTCTGTTTTCAGAGAAAAAAGGAAGTTATTGTGATCACCCCGAAAATGAAAAGTCGAGTTTTTACTAAATCTCCACATTTCGAGGTCCAAAGAATCACCTCCGACTATTTTCAGTTTGACGTCTGGGTGTGTGTGTGTGTGTATGTGTGTGTGTGTGTATGTGTGTGTGTGTGTATGTGACCACATTTTTGTCCGCGCGATATCTCGAGAACGAGTTCGCGGATTTTGATCAGATAGGGCTCAATCGACGGGGCTTTTCTCAACTTAGAACTGATTAGATTTTGGCTTTGATCGGATTAGTACTTTTTGAACTATTCAAATAACAAAATTCTAAAAAACACAACAAAAATGACGATATCTTGAGAACGAATCAACGGATTTCAATGAAATTTGGTACCATATGGTTTTTTTTATCGCTGATCACGAATCTGAAGTGAGGTTTTGCAAAATTTTCATTTGGCGTATTCGATATGCTGCAAAAGAACTAAAAACATTTGGATTTGGTTGAAACTTGGTACTCGTAGGTTTTTTGGGTCACTGATCACGAATCTGAAGTCAGATTAGCGAAATTCAAAATGGCGAGTCCGATTTGCTGGGAAAAATACTAAAAACATTCGAAATCTTACGGAAATTTGTACTCGAAGGTTTTTTGAACCGCTGATCGAGAATCTGAGGTCAGATTTACCAATTTCAAAATAGCTGAGAACAAAATAAATAACGGGAAGTTCGAAGGCTGGCTCATAGTCAGCCCAAACCCGCTTGTTTTCGACATAAACAGCTTATATTTTATTCGATTTCTACTTGCAGGTGAATAATGTGGAGCTCGGTGACAGCTGCGGGAACTGAGAATGGTCCGGCACCACCATCCAGGAGCAAACATAGCGCTACTCTGCTCTGCGGTCACGTATACCTCCTGGGTGGTCGAAATGGTAATCTGCCCTTGAAGGACCTGTGGCGCTACAGTCTCGGTAAGGAATTCAATACTTTTGAAACAAAGTAGATTTTTCGACGTCTGTAGATGTAAAAATAGTGGCAATATGATGCATCCGAGTTGAATCGGCATGTTCTTTGGCGATGTGTGCATGCTGTACACATACGCGACCCCTGCTATGTGATGCTTGTTTGCATTGGTGAGTAGAAGGGGTTGGCTTCATAACGGGGGTTCCTGTCTGATCAATAACGCGATGTCTTCGAAGTTCATGTGCCTATCTCACCGTCATGAGAAGCGAGGAACAAGTCTTCCGATAGGTATATCGATTGGCCAATTGAAATAATCGGTTCAGTCAGTGCGTTGCGTGTTCAGTAATCTCTCCGCAAAAAACAGTGGAGTTTTATTCGTTATGCAACACTTGAATCTGTGTGATGCTCGAAGCCAGCGAAGAGGGCAATCGGTTCAAAGCAACGCCTTACGTTTGAGGGACGCAGTTAGTCTGAACCGCAAACGACTTTGGTCTCCTAAATCCTGGACTCAAGATTTATCACACAAAATTCCGCTCCAAGGGAGCCCATCCAAATCCCAGCTAAGCGAATTCGTGAAGTTAGCTGGGGAGGATGCACTCCGTCATAAAGTTACTGACTGCTGTGCCGAACAGTGATACATATATATTCCAACATAGATCTTGTATATTTCACAAGACAACAGAAAATTATGGATGTCTAGGATATTTTCTGTAGAAAGTTGTCGCGGCTATAGTAGAATTCCGGAATTTGACCAAAGTCTTTGAATATGTCTGAATGATTAGAGTTTGACTACTAATGAAATAGATTTCAGGTAAATCGATTTTTACAACAATTTTTCGGAGCTTGTTCTACCGAAACATCCCTGTAGCAGGTTTTCAATGAATTTTCAACGCCGAATCCTTTACGCATGGCCGCGTGCTTCACGCTCCGGCGAATATTTGTATACGATCCAAAGATAAACTTGTCGATTACTTAGTCGCCATTTTTTTCAGTTTACACCTCATAAATTCCGGAATTCAGCTATACAGTGGTTTTCAGGACTAGTGTCATGGTTTTGGTAGAGTGCAGGATGTGATTTCAGAAAGTGCAGTGCCGGAAACGTGGATGACGAACCGTCATGTCATGTGACCAACAATTTTTCATGCAAAATGCATTTGATGATAAATCGCGCTACCGGGTTCGTGTGATAATCTGATTTAATCAGATATTGCAGATAAAATTTGTAGAATTCCGTCAACTTTTACCAAAATACTGCAACTTTACTCAGGGCTACTTGTCGCCAATTGTTTATGGATATAGAATTGCGTGATCTTACTTTTCAATCGTCCAATAGAAAAATCGGTGCCTAATTGTAAGCTCAAATCCTGAAGGAGATTCGAGTTTATTCCGAGGAATATACAAAATTTTCGTAATTTATTAGGAAAAGAATTTGGAGCTGGTTCATCCAACTGTACCAAGTCAAAAATACAAATATAATTTTGAGTAGTCATGAAATCGAAAGAACGATAGAGAGAGAAAAATTCCCAATTAAAAAATGAAAGATGCATCTCACAATCCGATATATGTAAATTGTTTTTTGGTTGAAATGAGAATTTTGCCGAATCCCGATGGCGACACTCGGTAATCCTTCAAGTTCTCGATATACTATTATTTTAAGACTGAGGTGAAATGTACGTACGGTTTTTGAATTTTTATTTCAGCCGTTGTGACCGAAGTCTTAAAGAAATGACCAGTTCATCAGATCAGTTCTGATTAGACTGAAGTCATTATGTCAATAGATATCAAAAATTTATTTTAATTGATCAAATATCAATCAAGAAAGTCAGCTAGTTTTGAAAAATCTAAATTACCATAAAGTCATTCACGGACTATTCTCTACAATACTCTAAATTCTGATGCCTCTCACAGAGTCATGATTTACAATTAAAAAAGTTCACCGTTTCAGCGAAAGCAAAAAAAGTAACAATATAGTCAGTCGAATATTTCCCAAAAGATTTGTCAAAGCTATTACAACGCACAATGCAAAGTTTTTCGAATACAGTCCGACCTCTCTATAAGGCCCCTCCCAATAGAGCCGGTTCCCCTATTTCTCGCTCGCAGCGTTCCCCCACTCTACCATGTAACGTGAGCTCGAGAAAGAGACGAAAGACGAGTCGTGCGACTAGCGAAGATGGCAAAGTGGGGGTACCTCAGTTCTTGGAAAAACTCTTCCCCTTGGGGGCCTGGGCGGCCCTATAGAGAGGTTGGACTGTATATGTATGACGCTCGAAATAAGAGTACGATAAGGATTAACTTCTTTTCCGCTCGATGCAAAAATCGTAGCGTAGTGTCCCGGAGACGAGGCTCCTTAATGGGCCTCATTGTCCCCTAGGACCTCAACCAACGTTTGACCCTGACATTTTTCTTTCCGTCTCAATTTCCCCAGGCAATACAGTAGCTCCCAAAACATACACATTATTTCGTCTTTGTTGTCTAGTAGGTACTTGGTGAATAGGGTCTTGAACCATATCTCAATTAATTCCGCATTCATCTTGGTGTATTTGGATCTGAGACTCGTGTCACGAAATAGTATATTCTCGTTGAAAAAAACGTGTGTCATTTATACATGAATTTCGGCTTCCTTCTTTATCACAATATACTAATTGTAAGCAATGGATGGATTACATACTCTTGACCGAACGAGGTCCGGTCATTTCGGTCAATACTTGTGGTGAGCGTGGGGAAGCTCAAACGATTTCATGTGTATTCACATATGAAGCTTTAAAAAATCCGGAAATGAAATTCGGATTATTCAGAATCGTCATAAAATACCTTCATCCAGTCCGTTCAGATTTTCAGAAACAGTATTTCACGTTTCTCACAAGTTTCAATTTCACGTTATCAATTTTTGCGATAATCCGAGGAACGTTGCTTTATTATATCAGCATTGCAAAACAGATTCACACAATAGTTATAACTACATAATTATTTTGCCTCGGTGGATTATAATTTCAGTTCGGGTTGTACGTCGCAGCGGTCGACAGCATTGTTCTATCAATTTGCAATCTGCGGACTATATGTTGCTATTCGAACCTCGGACCAAGTCCACAAATTATTTAACCCTTTGTTACCTCATCAAGATGACGGCGTTATAGTGCTCATGAGAATTTCAGAACCCTGTTGACAAAGGGATATTTTCGATATAGGGGTTCTCTCAATTATTCCTCGACAATCGAGTTTCTTGACAACCCCAAAGTCCCGGTTCGAGCTTGAAATTAATTCTGGTAGCTTTTGACCCCGTGCTCTATAGCATGCTGCGACGCCTGAAATTTTATGCATGTTTCGAGTGTTTTTACACGTGAATGGAGGAGGTTGGATGGTTCAATGTGGAATACATGAATGACAATGGCGCCTGGAATATTTCAAATATGTTAAACAGGTCTCACGTCAAACAGATTGTTGCAAAATCCATCCGCAATTTTATGCTAGACGAGCGGGTGGAGGCTGTTCAGAGGTAATTATATTCGCAAGCGACGAATAAACACAAGATAAAGGGTTTGCAATGAATCCACAAATTGATCCCCGCACAGTTTGCTGATCTTCGTAACGGACCATTCAGACTTTTTTCGACCCCCTTCGTGACTTGTAACGTAACGTCAACCTCGTCATGTTTTCCTACGGACATGGATAACCGATTGCGTTATTTAATCAGGGAGGTATATCGGTGTGGACCTAGATCATAGGTACCACAATCCCACCTGAGGGTTAAATTATGCGCGTCGAAGTAGAAGAGAGCATGGAGAACAACCGCGACGCATTTTGACCACACATATATACCCGACTATTAATCAGGCGCGGGGTTGTGTGAGAGAGCCTGTGTCCGTGTGGGTGGATATTAATCCAACCCTAGAAGGGTTGCACCCCTTGGTCGTTCCCTGGGGACGAATATCGCATGGTGTAACCGCCACAGGGTGTTTTCGGGATGATGGCGCCTCGCTCGAAGCAACCATTTTTTCTGTAGTAGTAGATGATGTTGAACTCTCTTTCCTTCTCTTTTTTGTTCATTCGAAAGACATCAATTGATAAATGACTACTCATTTTTCGCCTGCTTTTTGTTCAGCTTGGCAATCGCGTCTGTCAGCCAATATACGTCTGGGTACTAATTCCGCGGTCAAATTCTTCGGTCAGCTTGAAGCAAAAATCTCGTGTCGAGGTCATTTCCAAAATCAATTGATCTTCAGAAGAATCTTGACGGACGGTAATTTCCGGCACATGTAACACTATTATGTCCTAGTTGTACATTTATTCTGTATGTGTGTCGTATCTTATAACCTCTGGAACTGCACCATTTTCTTCATATCAATTTTGATCCTTTCTGAAATAATTCAGTATTTCGACGATTCTATGAACCGATATTGGATTATCCATGAGTCATTGCACGAATTTCGGTTTTTTCGATAGGCCATCCACCCTTCGACGTCTATGCTTTAGATCTCTTCCCCGAATGAACAAAATATAAAGTGGTCGAAGTTTACTTGCCTTACGATTCAGTCGTGGTCAGCGAAAATACGCCAAAATGGTCAAGACTGTGCCCAAAACGTTGTCCCTAGTCGTCACGGCGATACGGAACCTGGGCGAAATTCAGGGTTGCTCAGCTAAAGAAATCATGGACTACATCGCTTCCGAATACGGGATCGACGGAATGTCCGTGAAATCTCAGGTTATACTATAATTATGATTCTATCACTATTTTTAGATGATTCAATTTAATTATTCGATTCAATTACAGTTGAATGCAACTGTTTCTTACATTCACCGAGTTGACTCAATTAAAGATTCAATCTTTTGGACTTCAAGAGTCCAAAGATAATCCTATTTCGGTTAACTAACATCGGGGGACTATTCACTCTCGGAATCACTGGGGAATCACTCCGCTCCATTTGCAGTGGTTCCGGAATCACAGCGATTCCCGAGCGATTTCACGCACATAACCATACAGAAACCGATTTCGACGGGTCACGTTACCCGGAATCGCAGTGACTCTAGAAATTTAGAAAAATAGAATCAGTGAAGTTCGAAATTCTTAGCGACCCAAAGATTCCTGACGGGTGAAAATGGCTGAAATCATGCGGAGTCACGTCAATGTGATTCCGGAGGTGCGCCATGTGATTCTGGGAGTAAGTACAGCCATAAATGTTGGGGAACAGTTGTATGATCATTACGAATTCTCTGCAACCGAAGCGGTCGGTTTTATTTAACTTTGGAAAATCGATCCATATAATTATTGATATTAGTTGTCTGATGAGCGTGGTCTCAATCAACGTGATTTCTCAAAACTTAAAACTGATGAGATTTTGGCTCTGAGTGATCTAAAATTCCAGGAGAATAAAATAAAATTGCTGATATCTCGAGACCGGATGAACGGATCTAGATCAAAATTGGTACTGAAAGTCTTTTGGGTCACTGATCACGAATCTGAAATCAGATTTGCAGAATTCAAAATAGCTAATTCAGTATAGGCTGAAAATAAATCTAAAAATATTTAGATCCCGATTCAAATTGGTATCCGAAGGTTTTTTAGGTCGCTGATATCGAATCTAAGGTGAAAATTCTAGAATCTGCAATTCCAGGTCCAGTACGACCGGCCAACACGAAGTTCAAATTAGATAATGAATGTATTGTTTTTTCTCGAGCTCGAATCTAGTGTTGAAACAGGAAATTTGACGCTAGCACTTATAGCCAGCCTAAAACCACGTGTTTTTATTCTTATAAAAGTCAAATTAAACTTGAAAAGGTTTGTCGGAAGGCTCAATGAAGAAAAGAATTCCCAAGCTTGAAATGTCAACTTCAAAATATCTTTTCACCAAACTTCATTACTGATTTATTTCCCTGTTACGTTGTGTTAGGTCAAACTTTTTGCAACATATTTATTCTCAGTACGAGTATAAGGCGAAGTCATAGACTCTTCGACTCCTCGACTCTTCTATACCTCAATTTTCTGGAAAATTACAAACCGTCTGAGTCACACGTATTCCAAAAAAGGAATGAGCAATTCATTGATTCTTGTGAGAAGTGTAGATTTATAAGATTTGTTTCTATGATTCCCTTAACATTCGCAATATTTACTTGACAACTCTTCACACTTCGTACATTTTCGTACTTCGGATTTACATGTCATTTCGAATAATCATACTGTATACTTACTATGCGAGACACGAACCCAATCTAGCCCCTGATTCCATCCCACGGTACTCCCCCAGTTTCACGTCAGTATACCTATAAATCAGACCGACTAGGTCTTCCAACTCATTTCGATGTTGTATGGGAAGCCCATTACATGCAACATGTGTATCTTTAAGAGACAATTCTAGACACGGATCTGAACGTATTGCATAATATACACATTTGCGAAATTCCCTGACAGATGCAAACAGTGTTGAAACGCTGCCTCGCATACGGGATACTGAAACGTGTAAACGGACGCTACAGTTTCACCTCGAACAGGGAAACGATACCGGGAGACGCTGCTGCGTTTGATCGGAGCAATAAACAAAGACGGAGGGTCAAAAAATCGAGCAAGAAACGTGCTTCGCGGCGAAGCCACGGGACACATAAGCGAGGCAATAAAAAGCATCAACGTCGCAATACCGACGACAAGGATCAGACCGAGGCCAGACGCCGTGATAATATCGACAGTCGCAACGGCGCATCTACCCCTCATAGTGCTGCCAGCAGTGCTGGTTGCTCGAATGTCTGAGAATCGCAACAACAACAACAAAAAACATCTTGACCGGTAACAGCGATTGGCTCACAAAATTTGCCGTCGTCCCAACAAACGAAAAGTGAAGACAGTTGTTCTTTGTGACGTTGTTATACTTGCCCTTGTATTGTATTTACTTTTACAAATGATGTAATACCATTGATAATAACATGTTTCTTTTCCTGTCTTCGTTACTTCTTCAACTCGCACCTGCACTGCCGCCTGGTATAAACGATGAACCCTCTAAATATTGACCACTATGAGTTCATGCAACTTGAATATCCCCTTAACTTTAATAAAATGCGGATCCCCGAGGACAGGGGAAAGGTCCTTGAACCGCGGGGAATATGTCAATGCAGTAAGAGCAGAGAAGGAGGGTGGCCAACACAAAGAACTTGGAACTATAGAATCCGGGGGTTTGAGATCAGAGAATTCCTATGGCAGTTCAAGAGGAGCAACTCTGATGAATTTTACAATATTACTTCGAAATATTACAGAAAGACTTCTTCGCAAAGAGAGAGTCTAACATTCTCCGATGTTACGAAACAAGGCGCGATTGTCCCTGCACACAAACCTATTTTTCGGTTAGCGATCTTTTGCGTAAGCTTACAGGTCAAGTGAAACACTCTTGAGATGACACTAGGACGTGCTCGAGAACAAAGACTCGTAAAGTTCCATTGCATGGAGTTATAGTACGCCACATACCCACTCTAGTGGCGAATGGTAAGGTTCTTTTCAAAGATGCCCGAGATTGATTACAAACACGTGCTGTATCTATCTTGTTGTCGGTGAAACAATGCCTCCATTGTCATAGAATCATCAGCGATCGAGCGATCATTTGAGGTGACGGTAGAAGAATAACTGCGCAACTCGGAGTTATGTCAGGGAAGAGTGATATTGACAGAGTAATTACAGTTAATTTTTTATTTTTTTCTTGCTATCTGCGAGGACCATTTCCAAGGTCATTATTTCATTGCATGACTTTAATGTGAGATTTATGCTCGTAGTCTGAGACTTACAGAAGATTTTCAATTAGAATTCTAGTCTGGAAAGCGACTTCCGACTTTTTGTTCGCTAAGGTTTAATCGACCAAGTCTACGGACGCAAGCCCTTACGAGGTTTTGTGCCGAGGTCCCCTTTCAAGGTACAATCTCGACACTGTGGTGGTTACGTTTTTTCACGTCTTTGTTCATCCATTCCTGCATTCGTCTCTAACAATCGTATAGAAGTTCTCTTCCCGAATATTAGTGTGAATTTTTCTCAAGATATTTTTCGCACAACCCTCAGACTTGGATGAAGGTCTAGAGCTCGAGGATTTTTAAATAATTTACTTCACTTGAAATTGAACTTTGAGACCATCTAAGCCCGAGGTAGGTTGCGTGGCAGCCTCCAAGCCAATCAACCTACAAAGCCCCCCTCCGTGAAAAATTGTAGCTAGGGTGGCCGTGGGCGATGATTGAACTTCGGGAAACAATTAAATACATATTTTCATCGTTATTTCAGCTGAGAGTAGATGGGAGGAGCTACACCCCGGAGGCGAAAGACCTTCAGCCTTGCAGGAACACAGTGCGGTCGCATACAAAGACTGCCTCTACGTCTTCGGTGGAGAACTCGGCTTCTCTGCAGGCACTGAAACGCCATTATGGGTGTACAACGTCAAGGTGAGACAATAGACTATAAACTACAGGGTAGGCGAGCAATAGGAAAGTTTTCCTAATCTCAGTTTCCGTAGTCTGTACCAACCGAAAAACAGAAATGCTCAATTTTGTTGTATATGATTCCCAAACGAAAACATGGCAGCGTCCGGGGGCGTCCAAGCCCCGCTATTGTGACATTAATACTGACGGAGTGAGCGACTGCCCTTTTTTCAGCCGGAAGTGAAAAAAAACTATCCCGTGCAAATTCCGTGACAACCGCGGTTCGGCAGTTTGACTGTGACCTTGATTACCAGACACTCGTGCCGGAAAATTCCTGAAAAATTACCAACATTTGTATTTGCGGCCATTAAAACTGTATTTTAAACTGTATTTCGAAGCCCGCTGTTGTGTCTTTAAAATTGACAAAGTTAACCATTCACTACCATCGCTAAACCGGAAGTGGAATTGGATGCACTTGCATATCTCTGGGTTAAAAACGGTATAGTACAAATTTCACGAGAATCGGTTCAATTTTGTTTACAAGAAACCAGGGGTGAGATACATCACTGTTGAATCACAATGCTCGGAAACGACTTTAAAGGTACCATAAGGTACCAGCGTGCTCCATATATGGTTTGAGAATTTTCACTCGATCCGACGTTTTTTGCAATAGCGAATGTATAAGGCACTCCGTTTCTAACGATAGAAAGAGCAAGTATAAGATTCCAATCAAAGAGACATGAAATAAAACATTGAGACGCTTTCGCCTGCAGCATTACTTAACGAGTGTATTCTCTCAGACTGGCCACTTGACAATAGAATATCACACTACACGCGCGGGTGCATAGCTGACTGAAAAGATACTGACTTGGATTCAATTTCTTTGTTAGCGACGAAGCAGATGTCGTGTTGGGTATCGCAGTGGCAACAAGATCCCGAGGATGTTTGATTCGCCTATTATTTCCCAAGTTCGCAATGATAACTGAATTACTGCAAGGGACATCCGTAGACATGTCCGCGATCCCTAGACCATACTGTACACTCGAGTATTGGTATATCGTACATGTGACGGATATCTATAACCGCTATTGCCTAAATATGTTAGGTCAAAGCCCCCGCCTGCCCTTCTGTCAATCAAATTCTCGTTGCTGATTGGGCAGGGATGTGTATAACTTGTTACCGATGACGCTGCTATTGATTTAGCGGTTTCTTGGGGTGGGTCGACAGCAAGCATCAACAAGAGCCTGCTCCCCTATACGTCTCTACCGAAACCCGGTTCGAGAGGCCTATTAGCAGACTGATCCGTTCCTCTTCGTAGCTCATGCACCTTGTCTATTCCGCTTGGACTGATTGTCACCATTACGACCATGACGTAGTTGAATAAAAAAAAAAACTACCCTCATTCCGAATCGCCGTTACAGCCGTAGTGGATCATCAAACCCCCCATACCATGGAATTGATTGGATCAAAGCACCCTCTTTGATTCAAAACTAGGGTTCACAGTGAATAGCAAACATAGTACGGTTAATTAGTGAGTTTCAGCACAGAGGATATGTACGCCCTAAGAAATGAAAGTGAGGATTCGTTTTTTCAATTTCCGGCGCTTCGGGGGTTAAGAATGTTGAAGTTTGCAGATTGAAAGTAGAGGATAAGTCTGCCGAAATACCCAGTTCCAAACGTACGGTAATGGCGGGTTCGAACAAATTGAAATGTCTCACAAAGGCTGCTGCGTGTGAGGAACTGAAAAAGGCTCCGTAACAACGGATTCCTTGTACCGAAAGAGACGGACGGGCGACAGACAACGGGCTAAACGAAGGCCAGCAAGCAGCGACAATTCGTGTATGATCAAAAACCCTGCAAAAAGTGTAGATTATGGGCACTGCGAACAAGACTTCACTGCTCTTTCGTCACATGATTCAGTTTTTCAAATCCGTATTTCAGTTCCACTTGTGTCCGACAATATCTTGTTTATCAGTCACTATCCGTTCTCGGTATTGCTACGTAATGCAACGTAGTATAGATAGAAACTGAATAGCTCATCTTTTAACAGTGAATAATGATCCTGGATACGCGAGACCCGGGGATTCACAACGACAATAGCGATTGATGAGCCCCTGAAAGCGAAGGCAAGAGCGATGGGCGGAGAAGAATATCGATAATCTATTGCGTCCCCATCTGTACACGATGAAAACTGTCTTGTCGGATTAATCTACTGACATGTTTTTCGGAAAACGGCGATGACGATGCTTCCCAAGACAGCACAGAGCTCAAAGTTGTCTCAAAGTCGTCGTATGGACGTCAAATGTCCCACTTTTTGACGTCTAAATCATGTCTAAGCTCTTGAAGATGTCTATATAAGAGACCAAAGGACGTCTATAATCCTGTATCACATGAATTGGGGGGTCTCGTGATTCTCGAGCTTGCCATGAATGCAACTATTTCGGCGTATTCATCATCATACAAAAGAATAGTTATGGCAACATAGTATCTTGGTGTGGCATAAACGGATGGAGCTTAGTTCCAAACTGCAGTGCTTCACTCGACGCTTTTTATTTGGCATTCATGTTCTGTTTTCCCATTATCGTTCTTTCAAACTATAGGTTGGGGTCGTTTCCCAAAACCATTGAGGCAAGATACGCAGAGTATACGTGCCTATAGATGCGTAGTACACGTGTATCAGCGTGGACCAAAGGGAATTTCATTAGTCGTCCAATTGCTCCGTAAATCGCAGCAGCGGGCTCAAGTTGCGGGGCAATTTATTTTCAAACGAGAAGAAGTGAAAGCCATTAAACTTGGAAATGTAATCCCCGCAACTGTTGGATACAGTGAATCGAGGCTGAAAATATGAATTGATATTACACAGCTTCAGAAACGCAGTTCAATCGTGATAGTCGGTAGTTGCAAATTCAATGTCAGTTGAATTTTTGGGACGGAAAAACCAACAAAAGACGCAATTAGCTCGAAATTGCCTGAATTTCCTGGTGGGCTGTCGTGATTTTACTTACAAGTTCCTTCTGTCTCAGGGCGGCAGACAGTTAATCAGCTAAATCAGCCGGAAGATGGTCGGATCCCTCGCTACCCTCTCTCATTTTCTCTCCTGCAATCAGCCGAGTAATCAGCGGTGCCAATCAGACGACCGCAACGCCTGTAGCAATTCGACCTTGAGCTTTCCTGAACAATTAATTGTGCAAACCTGATTAATCATCTTATAATTTCTTGAACTTTGCTGACGACGAGCCAAACTTTCTCGATGCGAATTTAGTCATTTATTTGCAATATATATTGGGTTATAAGTGCGGAAAATTGGCAATTCCTGAACAGTGTCAAGTTTGAAATCTGTACTGCCTATTTTTGTGGAACTTATTATCGGAGGTTCAAGTTCCCCACTTGATTTGGGTGCGCGCGCAGAAGCCGATGATACCCGAACTGTCGAAGCCGTGCGAAAATTTTATATTCCCGTACGCTTTGATACTTTCGTGCTCGAATTTCCCACGTAACTTGGAGGTGTTACGAAAAATCTATACCTACCATCACAGTCCAAAAAATACTGTCACATCTATACACAGAATGTTCCAACACAAAGTGACGTGTTAGTATGGCGCGGCTAAATAAAGTAATCGGAGTGAGTGAAGAGTAGTAGGGCGAAAGAGCACGACGGAGGGTAGAAACGAGGGTATAAATATTGCAATTTCGTGGATGGAAAATGCCTGCAGTGAAAGGTACGCGGGGTGTTGAAGCAGCTTTAATAAGGAGGGAAGAATTTCGCCTTGCTATCAATATTGCACAATCTCTACTATCCGTCCATCACTCTTTTTCAGTGCAGAAAGACAGATGCAGGCTAGTGGCTTCTTCTTCGTTTTTACTCAAATTCTCTTTCGGGAAATTCTTTTTACTCAAATAACAGTTGAATAACGAAAACTGAAAAAACTAAAACTTTTTTGATGATCTTGGGATACACAAAATGTCCTGGTCAACCGATTTGAGATTGGACAGTTCAAAACGATGATCAAAACTGCCTTCTGATACATTTTCTTCACTATATGGAAAATAAAGAATTTATCAATATACTCTCTAAATTCTTTGAAGTGACTATTCACTGTTTTTCGCCTGGCACGGTTTTCACTCCAGTGGAGTGAATAGTCGCTCCAAAGAATTTGGTGCGAGTAGCTTGTTAGTTTACGATATCCTGTTTTTATCTTTGTCGCTTTCACTTGTCAACGTTTGATTGATTAGGTAAAATTGATCGAGATTAGGAATCATTAGAGCACGATGACTGGACACTTCAATCCCTAATTCTTGTTACTCATCGTCACCTTCTCCATTTCCAAGCCGGAAATTTGATTCGACGATTAACGTTAGAACGGTAGAAGTTGGAGGTGTGTTCTGTCGCTAACTCATCTTTCGGGAAACAAAGGCGGAAGTTCCATCTGGCTAATTTCATGAAGATCTTTTGGTTCAAGAATTCTACTTCGCATCGAAACTGCGTAACCCTCGTCTGTATCAAGGGCCCTGCAGGACGAGGGGCGGTGACATTTTAATTTCACTTGTAAGATTTACAATGGTCACCCCCCGCCTAACACGAAGAGAGGATTTCGGCAGCATCTGGTGCTAACGGCCAACGTCTTGCATCACATCCCTTGGGGTTTGTCCTCGGCATGTGGTTCTTCGCGCAAGAAGGTGACTCCGCATCAAACTTTGAGGAACCGAACAAAGAAAGAGAGAAAAAGAAGCTCGGTACAAAAATTTGTTTCATCATTTGATGAGTCGTTGATGATGCATTTAGTTCACTCGTATCATTGTGACAAAAATTATGCAGACAATTGATGACCGTTGATAATCCCTACTAACATATGTCGAGCAACGAGGGTTGAATGGTGAAACTCGCCCATATCGTACATATCCGTTACGTACACCAGTAATTAAACATAAATGTACACATGTAGTACATCGGTCGATATCAGTCGAAGCTGTGTTGTTTCGGAGGGGAAAGTTGGGTGCAAGGGACGAGGCCAGGCTCGATATAATCGTGCGACGCTGCTGTGCAGCAGCCCCCTAAATCTTATCCAGAAAACTGTTTCCCCTTGCTCTGAAAAACTGCAGTATTTCTACCCTGTGGGCTCCTGGCAAGTGCCTCAGTTACCCCAGTTGCTTGTGGTTTGATCCAAAGCTATTCACCCCTTCCGAGAGGAATGACTTAATGATTCTAGAAGAACAATGTCAAGTGCAGGAAAATAAATGCACAACCGTTTCCGACTTATAATCGAATCTTTTTAGTATTCCTCTACAAAACTGTGAGAGAATAGACGAAGGCTGAAATGTATGTGATGTTTCACCCTTGTGAACCTCACGTCCGTGTCGCCGGGTTATCGTTCAGCTGGCGTCTACTTTGTCGTGTTGGCATGACAACCATTCGTTCAATTGTTTTCAGTCGTCGAACCGTTGAAAATGTGAGTTTCCCTCTGCTCTCTCGGTTTCGCGGACTTTATTCGACATCTCATATCTGCTGAAATTCTACACAGGTTCTGATTACTTTTTGTTTCATCACAGGTCGTACTGCCATGTCGGTTCAACCGCGTAGACCGAGTCAAATAATCACAGCTCTAGAGGTGCACTTACACGTGATTATGTACTTACTCCTCGACACCCTCTCCCCGCTTCTTTGCCTCGCCAGTTTCACCCTTCGGGGTAAATGCTCTATGATTGCCACTACACATCAAAAAAATCTTCAGCTCAACCACACGAGGGGTGCGCAGCCCCTTAAGTATCGGTTCCAAAATTCTTTGAAGATTAGTTTTCATCCCTAGAATATTTGGAGAATTACTGAACAAGCGTAATCTATGAATCACCCGAATTTAATTGTCGAATCAATTCAAATTAAAGACCTATTAGTTATAGCGATAATCACAAGTAGGAGATTCGATCAAAAAAAAATGTAAGGCATTAAAATTAAATATGGACGAGGTGATAAATGGCCAATCGAGGTTCCAAATCTAAAAGCAATTACAAAAAATGGGGTAAGTATCGAAAATGGTGCCGGTGCAACAAAGTCGATTCCCTTTTTCGACTGACAAAGGTTCTACATAGGGGGACGAGAACAATGTGTATGGAACAAATTATTGGAGGCTTGAGAAAAATGTTTGGTATTATTGACTCGTCATGAAGAATGGCCGAGAACAATGTCATACAATCGATTAAACAAGCAAAAAAATATCATTTCGTCGTGGCCAAGCCGTAGCTCGGAGAGTTGTGCCCGACTATCGCTACCCCTGCCGAAAAGCTAAGTCCAGTCAGGGAAACGGAGCTTGAAAAATGGGTCAACAAAGTCCTAAGATGCACTCAAGTATCAAAGTTTCATACGTGAATCATCATAGATGGCGTCCGATGACAACGATTTCGAAACAACAGATTCATCATGCTACATATGTAGGTATTCGTGCGAACATACTGAATATGCAATTTCACGGTAAAGTTTCAGGATTTGATCGGCACATTGGAAGAAAATTTCAGCAAGACGTGATCAACTTTCCAATTCGATAAATCACAGGCTTCAGTGATCTTAACGGTTCGCTGAGCAGGACTGCCGCCTTCGCGACGATCAGAGACACGGGGGATTTTTTTCCAAGTACATTTTTTTTTTTCATCATCCAAAAATCTCAACTCCTGATAGAACACAGCTGCTACGTGCAGATAACAACCGAACACAGTGCAGAGCGTGAATTTAATAACCTAATTTAATATAATATGGGCGAACCATGCCACTCGAGTAAACAGTATTCAATTGAGGTGAATCCTAAATAAATATGAAATAATGTCACCTTTTTTCTCGTTTCCAAGCACGTACCAGTGTTACACCTGCGTATGCAAAACCCACAGTGTTTCTATGGTTACGGCACGAAACGCCCATGAATATTTAAACTCGTCGCTCAAAGACATTTATAACTCGAGTCTGCCGAGCATCTGCCCAACCACATTGGATGACACGCGTCGAGAGAACTCAGATTCAAGGATAATGGATTTGTTTTTATTCCTGAAACGGATCATCCTCCAAAATTTTGCCCGTTCAATCTCATGAAAATATGAAGCAAGAGGGGTGCCGTCTTCACACATCCTGGAAAATTCTTCGTTGGATTCGGAGCTGTCTAAGATGTGCCTCGTTCAAGTCGTCGAATCTTTTGAAAGGCGGAGATGACGGAAGGACGAATTAAAGCGAATTCTATGCCCTTTGTCGACAACTGCAACCCTCCCTCGGTCAATTGACACACGGCTTTGGGCAGACCGATTGACTGGTCGCCAGTGTCCTCGACTCTAGGCTGTACTCATCTGCGACCATTGAGAATAGTGTCGGGGCGCCTACACCATTTTCTCTATTTACGAAATTTCAATGTCTTTTGTGAGCAGCCCCCATCAGTTCGATTACCTCGGACACATTAATCCAGAGGGTTAGTGCAATAAAGGTGTACTTGGGTGATTCTCCCGAGAGACTCATTTTTCAGGTCTGAAAATAGAAAAAAAACGATTTAGAGTTTTTAACTCCTGGACAAACTCAAGCTCATTTTAAGTTCTTTACCATACTGCAGTGGGCCTATACTGGTTCCAGAGGAATGACGATCAGAATTAAGGATTACGATTTTGACGATTTTTCGTCTTCGATTACAATAACTTCCTTCTTTCTCTGAAAACAGAGAAACGGGAAGTTCAAAATAGCTTTAATTGCTTAACCAATAAGCTCAAGTAGCGTCAACCCATTTACCGAATTGATTAAAAAGTTATTAGTGTAACGTGTAGCCCGAAGCAAGTAGAAGCTCAAAGCGTAAACGGTAGAAATGTGAAAATATATTCGGAGCAGATGTCACTCTCTCCAGCTTCAGTTATATTGAGGTTTTTTCGTTACTAATTCGGCGGAAAACGACGGTCTGTGGGGACGATATCGCGGTAAGCTAAGCCTCAAACATCGAGAATCCCATCGATACCCTCTCCCATAAGTATCCAATCTAAATTCTGACAACCCACACACATTATTTATCGGGATCTGGTCGGTTCTAGCCTCTCCCTGTCAGAGATATGCATAATTGAATGGGTTGTGTCAAAAAGGATCATGCTTAGAAACGATACATATACGCGGTGACAAGTAATTTACTTTTGACACACTCAAATGGGTTAGATACGTAGTGAAAAGTACTCTCAGTGCTTCGGTGGAGGATAAAAGTACACTTTGGCTGAGGATGTCTTTTCTATTTTCAGACAAACGCCTGGAGAAAGATAAGAGCCCAGCGAGGTTGCGCGGTACCAAAAGGACGCCGAGGACACACCGCTCTGGTCCATCGAGGGCAAATGTTGATCTACGGTGGCTATCAGGATCTCCGAGGAAGTTCGCCGGAACTTTGGGCCTTCCATTTCGGTAATTTGAATCCGTCATGGATTTATTATCACATCGATACAGACTCTCCATGCAAGCGCGATAAGAAGTAGGCCAGGAAGATTCAAATTCCCCTCGATTCAAGTGAATTTTCACTCGATTGAAGATGCGCTGTTTTCATAATCGCAGGCAGTGATTTTTCGGTCCATTGAATTGGATTCCCTGCACTCGATGATTAAAATGAAGGTGGAAGAAATGTTGAAACTTTCGAGATACCTACAAACTTATTCTTTCATCTTCACAGATATAGCCAATCGCCAATAGCCAAAAATAGACCAATCAACTGGACGAATTGCAAGTGAATCGCAACGTTGAAACAGATCATTGTTGGCGTCTTATAGATCGTAACACCTATACGAGATGAGTTCTACCCACGGACTTTTTTATCACCTCGTAAATCTCGATAGATATTGCAGAGCTTCCAGTGTTTCGGTGTATGCTTCCAATTTGTTGCAGTTGTGTCATAAAATCAGGAAAAAAGAACCTCTATGGCAGCCCCTACCACTCGAAAAAGTCATAAAGGATGCAATATTTTCTGTATAATTATTCAATGTGTACAAGATCGTTAGAAAGCTGCCTTAGACACAAGAAGATTGAAATCTCGATGTTTTTTAATGCAGAGACGGAGTCGTGGCATCTTCTTTCATCCAGCGAATGTGGTCCGGCAGCGAGGCACAAACATTCGGCAGTTCTTCACGAAGACGCCGTTTACATATACGGAGGCATGACCGACCTCCAGGAGAGAAGCGACTGCTGGCGTTGGGACGTTAACACCGCATCGTGGTGTTTGCTCAAGAGCAAACCGGGCCCAGGTCCGCTTCACGGACACGCTGCCTGTCGACTTCCGAGCTGTATGCTCTTGTTCGGGGGTGAAAGTGGCGGTTTACCCACCAACGAGCTGTGGAGGTTTCACTTCGGTTGGTACTATCCCACCGGACCTAACAACAATGTCCGACCATAAAGTATTCGCACTAATTCATTGGCGCGTTTCAGGCACTGAAACGTGGGAAAAACTTAGCGTACCTGGCCTGAAGCCACAACCCAGAGCGGAAAGCGTGGCTCTTGCAGTTTCTGAACTTCTACTACGAGGATCATGCACTGTTGATCATGCTAACGTCAGATTTCGAAGTCAGAGGCCTCGGTTATCGTCGAACAGAGTTTCACCTTCTGGAGCCCCAACGAGGCCTAGTTTTCTCAAAGAAATATCAAAACTTTCGCAAATAAACCTCTCCCGATTGAGCCATCCTGCCAAGTGCAGCTATTCTGTGCTCAACGGCCAAGACGACCACGAAGAGATCCCACAAGATGTACGTCCTCCGAGCTTGGAAACTTATCCTCTTTGCTCAAATTCGATTACGAATTACTCTAGCAAAAACGTATTCTCTCTCTCAGGTGAACTCGTACTACCCTTTTCAACAAGTAGACGTCGAGGTGGTCGAGCCTACGACAGGAATGGTGAAGTCGAGGAGTGCGAACGCACTGGCCAAACGACGACAGAAGCTACCCGAAATTTCAAAAACTACGGAGCCACATTCTTCCTCGAAGATGATAAGGGATCCGATTTCTGTGCCAAATTTTCGTGCTTTGACTTCGCCTACGCCGTTACTGACCCCGATCGAAGCCACGAGGCTCGTATTCATCGATCCGGACGAGGATACCGATGACGAATACAACAAGGAACCGCCGACAACGAGGCTCATCGAAGTCGCAGAGGCGGCGACAAGGTATTACGAACGCATCCGTTAGCTTTCATTCTTACTTCCGTACTCAGGAACCTCTGACTATTAGTTGACGGTTCTATTTACAGGGACTTTGCTTCCGTTCATCAGGCTTATCAGCCTCCAGTTCGAGGCGACAGCTACAGCTCGCACCTTTACGAGGCAGTTCAGACCCCGAAGACCCCGACGACGACGAAAATTCCCACTTCCGCATCCGTTCGGTTCGCCGATCTTGAAGAAGGAGAAGAATCGACGTCGGACTACGCGAGTATCGGAGCCCGGAGTCCCGGGGATCCCCTGGGCGACGACGATTGGCCGAGGAAATCGAGGCAGAGAATGATCCGCGAAGGGCAGTTTGGCTTCTGCAATCCAAATTACCTGGGCGAGATAAACGTGGACGCCAAATACGCTCAGATGCTCAACAGCCCACCGGACAGCGTCCTGGAAGACGGGCCGGGTCGTTCGGCGTCACAAACTTTCGAGGAATTACTCGAACTTAAAGAAATGAGGCCGCGCGCGCCACCGAAGAGTCTGCCCTTGGGGTCACCCTCGCGGCGCGCCGTCAGCGCCTCGAGAGCTGAAAGACAACGGGCTAAGATGGTTGCCACCGAAGCAAACACCCCGGCACCAGCGCAGCTCTACGTTTTCTTAGTCGGCGGGAAAGAAAAGGGTCAGGTGACCGTGTTTGCCAGACCAGTTTCATTGTGGAAGCTTCAGCTAGCGCCGCACATATTCTGAACCGCTGAAGCCGGCCAGTACCGTAATCAAAATCTAGTCTATTGAATGAAATCGGTAGGTATATAGTCAAAAATTGATGCTAGAAGCAGATGGTCAAGACGTGCGCAATTAGAAGATACCAGGTACCTACGAAACAAATCTATCTACGATTTTGGCGTTGTGATTATTTAGATATGTACAAAACGGAATCAAACTAGTGCCATTTCATCATTTTAGCTCAAGTATAAGAGCGTCGTAAACGTTCAAGGCAATAGTCAAGTTTAACCACTGGACTGAAATGCGCCAAATTAAATGTAGACACGGAGCTGCAGCCAAGAAAAATAAAAAATAAACGACAACAGGTCAATTTTAGAGCCTAAATGCTAAATTATGGTAGCAAAGCTCATAGATTGTATAGTTAATTAACTTCACCAGTAGCTGTGACTGACTTCAGTATTATAACTAAAATGAAATGCATAAAATAAAATCGGATGAATGCCTGTAGAAATATCTAACAGTTCAGAGAATGATAGTTTGGATGATGAACCCTGAGAAACGCAAAACTGCAAAACGCAGCTCGAGTAAGTGTGAATTCTGATTTGATTGCGTAAATCCAGCCAGCGCAGCATTAGGGCTGGCATGTGGCACTATTCTATTCACACCCAGGTCACTACCTGGATTTTCGAATTTGGAATTAAATTTCTGGAATTTCTTCTGGAACTATCTCGCATTTCGATCAAAATTTGATGTTTAAGAACAAGCTAAGCCTTGTCGGTGAATATATAGTTATTGTAGCTAGTCGTAGAACTGTAAATTATACACTGTCTTGAAATATCTTCATGTGATAATTATTGTTCAATCGTTTGGGTAATGAATTGTGGGGCAATAAGTATGTACCAAAGCTGCAGCGAGCCACTGATTGCCACGAATAATTTTGCGAGGTACAGTCTCCTCAGATTTAGCTTGTAGGTATTTTTCATTAAAATCTGTTGAAAAAAAATTTTTGTAAATGTACAATCTCAATTCTATGTTTGCAATGATTATTTTCTAGATATTATGCGCCACTTATCCCTTGATTATAATCAAAAGGCTCCGAAGATTCTTGTGGACACGTTTGCTCGATTGCATATTAATATTGTTCAAATGATTCAAAACCAACAGCAAAAAGAGCTGCTCACTCAGGATCTATTGCTAATTGTATAGTTGTAGTTAAGAAACAACAAAAACTGTTTACAATTAGTTGTACAATTTTGTCGTATAGACGAGTCGGTAATTAATTAGAACATGCGATAAAATATCGAACCGACGATCCGTTTACGAAGGAAAATTCGATCTTTTTTTTAACTACCGACTTCAGTCCATCGATAATTCTGTAAATCTATCTAGGTGGCAGTAGTTAATTAGACAGTCAAGTTTTATATAAGTAGACATTAGGATTAGCGGTACGATGGGAAAAGTCGTTCTCGTAGAATTTTTACGCCCACGAAGGCCCACATGTAATCCATCCATACGTAGAAATTGGCGAATGCAGCTTTGCACGTGCTGGACGTTGAAAGTCGCTTCAATTTGACAGTCACTTTTCTATGTATTATTTTTACTTCCCTGCAGCATTTCACAGCTGGTGCACAGCATTACCTGTAGAATAGCTGACGTTTGAGGATAAGCAACTAAAATTATTCTCTAACAATTTCTTTCGCTGTACATAAAAATCGGGCCACATGCAATATACTATTGTTTCATATACTGTAAGGACAAACGTTGTATTTTACGTCATGGACAAGTTACAATAGCCATGTGCAAATGTGATAAAGTTTGGAAATTACAAATATCTCCAGTAGCGCTACCTTCACTTGCAAAAATTTGAGAAGCCTCTGCAATAAGTCTTCCAGGATCTTCACACAGGCAACGATCTTTTGTCATCTGACAGCAGACTATTGCGAGATTCCGAAGATTCAGGCGAATAACGCAGATACAGTTGTTATTTGTTTTTAGAATGGTTTCAATTACTAATTACAAAAACGTCCAACTCTGATGTGGAGGTTGAAACCTCGTGTCTGCAGCTGCAGCCTGCAGGCAGACTGCACTCATTTGGCTACTGGGGATGTTATGAAATGTTGAAATCCATTTGTAGCGTATTAAAACGGAATAATTTACAATTAGTTATAGTTTCTTATCGTTTTGTGAGTAAAACACGATCAATCGATGGCGTTGCCGAGTGACAAATGGTTAATAAATCCTTCATGATATAGAAGAAATCGTTCCAGCCAATTATAGAATCACGTTTTGAGCGAAGTGATTCACAATGTCCAGTCGTTGGCTACAGAAGCCTGAAAATCAATGTTTTCCATTTGTAGGTGTAGACATTTTAACATCTCTGTGTACACGGCGTACATCTAAATAAAATTTGCGTATTATGATAAATCCTTAGAATATTATCATTTCGGTGTCGTAACAGAAAGCTGTCACAATATCTCATGAATCTGCATATCGATACAACTGAATGATAGTTTATTCCTCGCTCAAATTAGTGTTTCATCAATCAGACACAGGTCTTCATTAAACTACCTGTTGTACCTACAACGCGGATCCTGAACGTTGAAGGAAAGAAAACGAGGCTTCGGAAATGATATGTATGCATGGTTTAAGGATAAAATTCCGCAATGCAATATGTATAGTTACGACACTGATACATTTCTGTTGGATATTAACGTTCATTGTAATCGTGTACTATGCGAGGCTACACTAATGGTTGAAGAATATGTAGTTGAGTATAATGTTGTGTTCACTAGTCATTTTTTAAGTGATTAGATCCTAGAGAATATTCATATTATCTTGAATACCATTATGATGTATGATTCTTATCTAGTCTGTATCAAGAATAATCGCGGAGTCCAGATATTTGGGTGATCATGTAATTATTGTAATCGAATAGTATTATTAATAATAGAAATAGTACATAATATATGATTCGATAAAAAAAATACAACCTGGGTGATTCATTGCTATTTATTTTATCGAACATTCGTCATTTTCATAAGACCTTTGGTCAAGTGACATAATACAGCATTCGAAAGGCCTGCTCTTTGGAGGCATGTTTGGACGAGGCCCTCGTGTCGCATTAATCTTCATCGACAACAAATAGTGATTAATGTTAGGACAACGTCAGTCATCTGGTTTCAACGTCGAATAACTAGTTTTGTCTTCAAAGTTTGACAACTTCTACAATTTTCAATCTTTTCGGCTGAAATTTGGTGTACCCGCTCAGTTTGCTATCCCGAATAATCAAACGTGGCAGATTTTTTGTATCCCACTTTGGGCTGCGTAGGGAAATTCGTCGAGATTCAAGTTTTCTAGTTTTCCCGCCTTGGGCTGCACAACATGTTTTTCGGAACACAAAGCAGCATTCAGAAAAAAAAGTAGCCAGCGCTCTGTGACCGATACTTCTTGTAGCTACTTATAAAGCGGTGTAGCCCCCCCTTAACAATGAAGAAAAAAACACAGACTAAGTAAACATTGTTGGAAAAAAAGGATGAGCATGCATGGCTGACGAAGCAAAGTTTTCCGTGGTAAGAAGTTTTGGCGGTATCCCCCCCGCCCCCTGGGTAATGTGTCGCGAGTAATTTTCTTGTCTCTTTTGTCTTGCAGATTGCGAATTACCTACTCGCCAAAGGTAATCTCCTAGGTCGTACATTGTTTTGTAATTGCGCCTGTGCCCGAAAACTATTCCAGATGGCAGCAGGGGATGAAGCCGTAAAAAATTAGTAGTCATTATTTTGGCAAGAATGAGGGCGCTGAAAATAACGGAATTCCAAAAATCTATTCCGGAAAATTCAGAAGATAAAGCGATGAACGTACGACATCAGCCAATCCTTCTTTCCTGCAAAGCTTTATTTTTAAGTCTTTTAAAATGCTGCAGAGGTTAATCGAAATTAACAGACTTGTGGCACATAAATGACTTCATTCTGGCAGTATATAGACATCAAAATTAGATGAGTAAAAAAATGAGTCATAACTTCTAGACCGGCAGTGAAAAAAAATCGGAGAAAATTCTGGTGTTCATACATTCTTCGACCCTTGAGGGGGCGTCCATATAGGACGTCCACGCTTAAGGGGGCATAAATGTGACTATTCGCGACCAGGGGGTGAGGGGAATTAATGCCAGGTGTGCGGTCCATTTAAAAACCCCTTTTTACAGATTTGATAGAAGAAAGACGCGATATCTTGTCACAATTGTTGTGTTGCATTTTTCATCCTAAATACATATGTTTTAGAGAATCAAGGGGGGTCTATGATTGTGACCATCGGACGTTTCCGAAACGGAGGGGTTCGAAGATTGTGACTAACTTTAACATGGGGGAGCTGGGAGGGGTAAGAAATTTGCAAAAAAAAAAACGAGATCAGGTCGAGTTGGCATGGAATGCCCCCTATATTATAATTTATTAACAACATCTTTTTTTCAGTGTAATGTGTGTCTATTGAACATCACGAAACTTCCCTTAATTATTATAATATACCGAAAAGATTCACGTAAACGGCTAAATAACGAATGGTATCAATGAAATAATACAAAACTCTTATAGGCAATACCATGATTATTATTAACGCGATAAATTATTCAGTCGAATTACAACATGTGCTTATTGTAAACATAAATTGGATCATTCATATTTGCATTCCGTATCGAACATCTAAGGCTAAAAGATACGTTACGGTGGCCCACAGCGTACCTACACAACCACACCGGGTAAGCCTGTGTTGTCTTATAGGTATACAAACTAGTCATCTACGAAGTGTCTTGGCACTGCGTGTGGTGGCGCTGACGTCGTATACGTACACAGGGTCTCACGCATACTTGTGTCGTGCTTGTATTTACGCAATGGGCCTATACAGCGTGTCTCCATCTCGTAGCAAGAAGTCGTATCCGCTGTCAGACGCCGCGGAACGCGCACGCGCACCGTATGCACAAGTATGAATGTGTGTTCTGTGGCGACAGACGACAGCCGCAGACAGCCAAAAGTGCCAAGACCGCCGTTAGGCCAGCAGTCCGTAATACTTGTCAAGCAGGAGTGGCGAACGATGTAAGGTAAGCAATTTGACAATTTCAACGAATCACTACTTCCGCAAAATTGATTGTCACCGACGTATAAACCGGGCAGATAAACGCACCTGATCTGAGCTTCACCCCCGAAGCGTAGCTGCTATACACACTGGATCGAACGTAAATAACACACACGCCCGTACGTCGTACGCCCCGAATGTCTGTAAACAGTTCGATCTTTCCTGCGCGTATTAGAGCTGACTAATAGTAAGTCGTCAGCGACGACTTGTCTCATTGAGGATCATTTTATCACTCTGGCAAGCTTCTTTGTTTCAAACTACTAGAGTAATCTTGGCTAAATGTTGCCCTCAGTCGTCAACGAACGACGTCATGATGTTCTATAATCATCCCTAGCACCTACCTTGCAAAAACAATTTTTATCTCTAAACAATTGATGAAATCGTACATCCGAATAAATTTAGTATTGATGCTCAATTTCATACATTGTAAATCAGAAATCGATAGACAACAGCCCCGTTGTAAATTTTCGTTATGCATCATCATTATTCTATGTATATAATGAACATATATTGGTAAAAATTATCTGTAAACCATGTGATTTGATAAGCAGATGGCAATTTGAAAGGATTTTAAGGGTCTCAACATATTAAAAATATCTGATTCGGAGATCCAAAAACTGACTGACCACAAAATTTAGCATCAATTTTACGTTCTTGGTGACCCTGCCATGCGTGCTCATCATGCAAGCATCGAAAACGTTTATTGAAAAGCAAGCTTCAAGCGTTGACACTACAGAATGTTTGGTCACTCTTCGGCGAAGCAATCAATGTAATAACGTATTATAAATTTTTTTGCGAATTGAAGGAAGGCACGGCTGCTAGACAAGAAAACTACTGTTGATGTAGCGGCTAAGTCGTGGAGGACACGATACCAGGAGTCCTTGTGGGATTGGCAGGATAGGTAGACGCAGGCAGAGTGGCGGGGGAGGGGCGGGAGGACCCAGGGGTGGCATGACGCGACCTCCTAACAATGACAACCTCCTGACCTTCAAACTAGTCGTCGTCGGGGATGGAGGTGTCGGCAAGAGCGCGCTCACCATACAATTCTTTCAAAAACTGTTCGTCACCGATTACGATCCCACGATAGAGGACAGCTACATTCAACACACCGAGGTAGACAAGCAATGGTGCATTCTCGATGGTGAGTCTTGATCGTCCGTCTTTGTGGCTCGCTTTCTTGTTTCTCAAATATTTCTTTCACATGGAACGAACAATTTATTTTTCAGTACTCGACACAGCTGGACAGGAGGAGTTCAGCGCCATGCGAGAACAGTACATGCGCAAAGGGGACGGTTTCCTGCTGGTCTACTCGGTGACGGACAAGCAATCTTACGAAAATGTCGGCAACTTTTACACACAGATTCTCAGAGTGAAGGACCGAGATGTGTATCCAATGCTTTTGGTCGCGAATAAAGTCGATCTTGTACATCTGAGAAAAGTTACAGAAGAACAAGGCAGGGAATTGGCACACAGATTGGGGATTCCATACATTGAAACTTCAGCCAAAGATCCTCCGCTCAATGTAGACGCTGCATTCCACGAGGTAAACTTTTGGAACAGTTATAAAATCTGAGGTGAAGTAATATTTTCAGGGTGACTTGACGCGTTTATCAATTTTTCAGGTAGTACGTATAATCAGGAACCAGCCGCCGGCCGAGTTGGAGAAGAACCGACGGAAACGAAGACGGTCAGGAAAGTGTAGGCTTCTCTAAACTTTACCGACGGTGTAGAATCGTAAGAAATGGACTTTCGAAACGCGTTCCAATCAGAAATCTCAATTGACTGTCCATGTTGATTCCAAACGAGAAGAATTGCTATTATTTGACGATTATTGTTATTGCCTCGAGGTCTTACGAACTAACTGTACAGATCTCATCCACAGATTCGTAATCGACCGAAACTTTTGAAGTATTCTTTTGATCGTTGGATAAACCATTTCTCATCTTTCTACGAAAAAGCTAATGGGTAAAAGTCCTGCTAACTCTTGCTGCCAAGAAACTTGATTAGTCGACGTCTGATAGGTCAGCAGTTTGTGACAGCCAATTTAAAAACCGTTGAAAGCAGGAAGCTAACGAATTATCCATTGGCAATGGGAAGTTACAATTTTTAGAACCGCCTCAAGGTGTGTTTCGTGTATCATCTTTAAAATGACGAGCCAAGACGTTGTCTCAATCCACGCATACACATCAATTTTCTACCATCAACAAAATATGGAATTGATCGTTTTTTATTCCGTAACTTGTAATTTTTTGGGAAGCTAATTAATTCCCAACACTATATCTTCGTCATCAAATGACTATAATGATTTTTTTTCCAACGAATGCTGATAGAAACAGCTATAATTTTATTGAATTCGTTATCGACGGTCCTGTGTAAGTTTCTTAATTCAGCAAAGCTTTAGTTACTTGCTGGACTGACTTTGCGAAGTATTATTTGGGGTTTCCGCATAGTCGAATGTTAGTATTAAATGAAAATGCGGGTTACTTGAATCAGGCCGTTTTTAGCGATGACTAAAAATACAACTTGAAAACTTATGCGCGATTATTTTGTCTAATTTGCGTAATTGAATTATGCCATACGATAATTTTCTTCTTTGACCATATATACATCTTGTTTTTATCTCCTCTTAAAGTCTTAAAACTTATTTATGACACTAGTTATTTATCATTATTTTATTACAAATCTTGTGATCTTGAGCTTCAATAGGTGAAGCCCGACTTCGGCTGCCTATTTATTGTTATTCTGAATCAAGAATATAATATTTAACGTAAGGCAATATTGTCTTTCATTAATGCATTTTGGCATGCAAGTATAAGGGTCTGATACCGAAGCGCGATTTTGGTCTTCTGGATTTTTTTTTTTCTCTAAAATTAGTTTCTAACACTCAAGGAGATCATAGCGACTGCATTAAGCACGTGACCAAAGAAAAATGAATTGTTTCTCAAGTGAATAGAGATTTTTTATTATGACATTACGTAAAATACAGGAAAGTACCCATCGGTTTATAAACTTTAGATAAATTTGCTGAGACAAAGTATTTTTGCTATATACTAAAGAAACACGTCAGACCCTTTTTAAATTATAAGGAATAATGCCATGGCCTATATTAGTGTTTAATCGTGAAAATACATATGTAAGAGCATATGTAAGACTGTGGCACGCACAAAGAAAATTGAACAGCAGATGCGAGCACTGTAATACAGTTTATGACAAGTTATCTTGCCATGTCAAACCGGCGACAAAAATATTTGAAAAAAAATATTGAGGCTGTGCACGAAATACTTTGTGTTTATATGCTCATCTCTGCGTCATCGAGCGTGCCGCTGCCTCATCTGAAATTAATATTGTATGTGACGTGGCCGGTGCATGAATAGTTATTTTTTGTATGAAAGTACAGCTACGTGATTTGGCCAAATGCGTCGGAAAGTTATCATTTTTTGGTGGTCCAAAAAGTATGTACGAATGAACAGAAACCATTTCTAGACCGTTTCATTGTTACTGTACCAACAAATAGATGTTTTCCAATATCGCTAACTTGACAATTATGTTGATAACAGTGAGGATGTAACGGGAATCGATTGGTTGCTTAGATATAATGTTGATCTCCCTACTCTGCACATTGTGTTTATCTATCGTGATGATAAATTGTTATATTAACCGCTGTTTATTGTTAAATATGTTAGAAGCTTCTTACTTGTACGACAATAATGCTATTCCGAGCTAGTAGTAACTGTTCGTTGTTCCGTTGCATGTAGACGAAGTATATAATAAGTTATGCAATATTTTGTGGCAATTGAATGGGGTGAGGATTGATTTATTTCAACAAAATTCAGCATATTTCATAATGAATTTGCTCAATTTTATTCATGATGTATGGTATGCGTTGTTCATCGCCGTTTTTGAAACTCGTAGAAATTTCACTACAGATTTGAAACAAGAAAAATGAATAGTTCTCATTTCTTAAATTACAATTTTATGTTAAAAGTTGGATTTATAGATATGATTCAGCGCTTAAAGTCTGTTTTGCAATTTCTTCAAATCCCCAACTACCAAAGTTTCTTTTTGACGCGAAAATATACCCCGTTATTAATTTTTAAGAGCGATAAATCGCAGATCAAATGTTTATAAACTGTCCGTCTGTGTCCAACAGTCATTTCTACGAAGCCATGATGTTTGAAGCAAAACTTTTGTAGAAAACCTACGACATTTAATCTTGAAACATGTTTGCCTTGTATAAGTAATATTTTGAATAGAAACACAAAGCAAACGCTCAGACAACTTATATTCAAAGGCCAGTGTTTGTACGATGAGTTGACGGTCAGTTGGCGTGGGACGATAGAATCGTAAAACTCTAATGTAACGGTTTTCAGGTCTTTTGAGTTGATGCCAAAATATCCGCGAGACAAACAACAAATTTAAAAGAACAAAATTTATTCCGCTTAAATTTTCCGTAGAACAATAGGTACGCGGATATATATTATTGGCAGAATGTATGTACCTACAACACGAATCAAGCTTCTAACAACGACATATATATTTTTAATCGAGCAATGTGATTCGAAACGGATGTAAACAAATATTATATATCCCATAACTATGTACGAATAATTGTAAGCGGTGCCTCTGTTTCTTTTTTTTTAGCAAAGTTTATTCTCGTGCACGTACAGGAGCTATCGAAGGTTTCATATTCTTGGTTTTACCGTTGAATGATGTTCAATTAGCAAATCTTCCGTACACATTAATTAAGAATTATTGATTTCGGGAAGAAACCTTGAAACTAGGGTGTACATGCTTTGGAAACTATAGCCAGTACGAATAAACGCAACAAAATAACTGAGCTAAATTATAATATGCTAATGTATTCAGTATATCGGAGGCACCAAAATCTATTGGTTGAACTAACAAGTATAGTTAGCCAATGTCTGATATATTTCACAAAGTACTACGAATACTACCTATCTATAAATGTACGTACAATTAATGTATAATATCTGTAAGAAATGAGTATGATGAAAATTCAATCAATTTTTTCAAATTCGAACAAAAACAAACGAGTAAAAAAAAAAAAAGAAATATAATTTTTTTATCCTCAAGATAAATGATATGCCATCGTAAAAAGAAATTTCTGCTTGAATAATGATACTCATATACTAAAAATACGTAAAGCTTTCCTCAATGTACGTGAAGATATCATCATATCGACAAATAATATATCATTTCATGGTGAATAATGCAAAAAGAAAAAAAAAAGAAAGAACCATTAAGCCTTCAATAGATGTGACATCTATAGAGAGAAGAAATTGATGAAAATAGTCCAATAAAAAAAAAATAGTTATCCCATATCCGTTCCATAATTGAAGTGTACAGTTCAGAGCTGTAGGTTGTGTTTAGAAAAGATCTAAATTTGTAAGAATTATATGGAAATTATTAAATTAAAAAAAAAAAAGAAGAAGAAATAAAAACAGTCAATCTGTTGTGATACCAGTTGTAAAACATAGTAGTGAACTTCATTCGTATTTGAATCACTGCTCAAGACTGCCTAATGCCGATCTGAAGATTGGTAGATAGGTATATAATTGAATTCAAAATAATAAAAAATAAGACGTCGAGTGATATACTCCTTTGTACTAATGAGAAATAAGGTTGCTAACGGCAAATAGATCTTCCAGTTGTTTTAATTGCTTTTTTTCTCATGTCTTCAGCAGTGATATGAATCAATAATGAGCAGCTTTTCACACGTACACCTATCATAGATGTGGCAATATTTATTTTCCAATATGTATTGTAAAGAAAAGAAAAAATGAAAAGCGTCAAATAATGTTCCATACAAAAAAAAAAAAAAGTAATGAATTATACTTATAGAAAATTAATGAAATAATAAATTGAAGAAATTCACTAAAATATACGCACACAACACAATGAACTATAACGTCGTATGAACGAATGAAAAAAAAAACAATAATAAATTTGTTGAACTACTGTTTACGTCTAGCTAACTATGAAAAAGTATATATTTTAAAAATAAAGATTACATCAAACAATAGTTCAATTATGCTATAGGTACAGTTCATATATTTTTCATTTACCAGTAATTGGTTGTGCAGGTCACTGTGTGCAGTATGCATATGATAATAAATTATAAAAATGTGTTTACAATATTTTCTTACCAATCTTATTCCATCCTAGCACTTTTTTCTTATTCAAAACCTTGCTTCGGTCACAGAGACCCCTACGTGCATTAAGGTACACTACTTGCGATGTAATTCCAAAGTAGGTACCCAAGTTACAAGTTATTTAAAGATTTGCTTCTACCAGATGAACATAAGACTTCGAACAAACAAACTATGAATAAATCGACAAATCTTAAGTTTTATTCAGAAAAAAGTTGATGACTCTTATAACTTGTAAAGCATTGTAAAAAGTGTCTTTGAGGGGGGAAATAATTTAAAAAAATTATAGAAGTTTGAAGATTGAAGAAATGAATGAAGTTTGAACCCCCCGAACATGTCTATTGCAACATTAAAGAAAAGTTGAAGCATGAAGATCGCTTGAGAATGTTCGACCATTTCGGAAGATTGAAAAAGTCTGTTCCCGAAATGAGGAATTCCAACCATCGTCGCACACGATTCGACTCGACGTTGTTAATTTACAGAGTTATGCAAGTATATAGAAAGGACTACCTATGGTTGTTTTTCAATTCCTTAACCTACTCTTTTCTACATACAGAATACATTCTCAGATTCTTTTGGAACAAGAAACAAACATTGAACATACAAAAATGTAATTTTTACGGCACAGTCATTAAAAAGTCACTTTTTGACGCCTGTTTTCGTTCCGGCAAGTGGCACTTTATACCGCTAAGTTCAAAGTTGCGGTATAACGTCTTTATTCCGCAACTTTGATGCGCAGTTCGAAGTGCGCATGTCAAAGTTGCGGAATAAAGTCTTTATACCGCAGGTTACCCCCTCTGTTCTACCTTTTACAGCAGCCCCTATACGCAGTTCGTGCGGAACTCAACTGGCGTCAAAGTGACTAGGTATTAATGCCTTTTCCGTAAAAAATATTGTATGGGGCGCGCGCAGAAAGTAACTGTTCAGCAAGGAATAAACATCCCTGAAGTCCCGTGAAGTCCTATGAAGTCCCGTGAAGTCCCTTGAAATCCCATGAAGTCCTTGAAGTATCCCGTGTGATCCTTGAAGTGCCGTGAGGTCCCTTGAAATCCCATGAAGTCCTTGAAGTCCCGTGAAGTCCTATGAAATCCCATGAAGTCCCGTGAAGTCCCTTGAAATCCCGTGAAGTCCTTGAAGTCCCGTGAAGTCCCGTGAAGTCCTATGCGCGTAAAGTGACTGTTTGTAGGGCAAGGTGATGTTTTTGGTACGAGCCGCTGGTGTGCCTGGCGAGCCAGAGGCGAGCTCGTGCGGAAAACATCATCTTGCCCTACAAACAGACACTTTACGCGGGCGCCCCATATTTTTTCATGCCCGTTTTCGATGCGTAAAGGTGGCACTTAGAACCCCTAAGAATGATCCTGAAAGATTCGTCACGAATTCTGGATCAACCTGTATTAATGATCTCTGAGACATCTTTGAAACGTCTCTATCCGTGCTGTAAAGTGCTGTTTTAATGCCTGTGACGCCAGTTGAGATGCACATGAACATGCGTACAGGAACTGCTGTACAACGCAATAGACTGCAGTTTAATCGCTTTCAGTATTTTACGTGGATTTCTTTGGGATACATCACTGATAACAAACAGGATATGGAAAAAGTGTTTCTACACATTGTTCCATATCCTGAATAATGAATAATCAATAATGTGTAGAATAAGGTGTGAATGAAGAATAATGTGTTCTCGTGGTGATGGGTTGCCACGTCCATACTTGTACAATTTTTTTTCTGTTTCAATCTAACCAGGGGAATGTATATTCGTCGGAGTTTGTAATATTGATAACCAGGGAACGTTCGGACGAAGAAATTTAAAAAAAAATTACACTTAAGATCTGAAACATTTACTCTTTCACTTTATTTTTCTCATTTTCTCATTGTAGTCGAGGTTCTGTAGATTTGGACTTGTTTCTATTCCATGTGTTCTCTTTTCTGAGTTTGCGCATTCATATTTTTCTTTCAGTTTGTATCTACCATATCGTATGTTTTCACTCTCCTTTTCTCTCTTGTTATATTTTACTCTGCTGGTGGTCCTCAGGGAGTTTACTCCAGGACCTAATAAAATTACTCTGTACTCTAATCTACTCTGAAATATAACAAATCCTAATAAATTAAGGAAAAATGTCGAGGAGAATCAGAAAATTGAATAATATTTTTGGAACTATTCAAGTTTCATCGGTCTGCGGAAACAAAAAATGTCCAAAGAATGTGTAGAATGTCTCATTATGTCAAAATACGCCTAACTCCTGCAACCGGTCGGACACGGGTGTCGCGTGTGCGGCATACACTGTAGCATCCGGCGGCGAGAATCTCTCTACCGTGAGATTCTCGCTATGCGGGCCACTCGGTGCGCCTGAAACAGGCAACCGTACGTACGGCACGTGCTAATTCTTATGGGACGTACGTACGGTTGCCTACCTTAGGTGCACCGAGTGGCCCGCATAGCGAGAAACTCACGGTATGTGAACGTGTGAGGTGACGCTGGCTGCCTGATTCCGTGCGTTGTGCAGCGCCGGCCACCCCACCGCGCTCCGGACTGTACCGTTTGTTGATAACGGTGCTTGTTCACTTTGTGGTTTATACGAAAAAGAATGTTGCGATCTCGGGCGGCGGTGAAAGCTGTTCTATCGGTTTAAGAGTGGGGAAAACTTGTCGGCGAAGTAACATTTGACTCATGTAAGCTAAAGTTTCCGATTAAAATGAACGCGATGTATTTTTTGGTGGATCTACTCATTTTCGGTGCCCTTTGCGGCCTAACTCAAACAGAAACGACTCAGCCATGGTACGAAACCCTTCCCGCAGTGGCTATGGACTACAAAGTGCACATAGACCCCGGCAAGGAGGACTGTTATTTTCAATACGTGAATCCAGGAGCTACGTTTTATGTCAGCTTTCAGGTGCGACATAGATTCAATTTACCCAACATCCAACATATGCCTACCAACTTCTGTTTCATCCCCTATTTGATCTGCCTCCACTCATATGGTAACGGTGTGACGTTTCTCCTACTATGAAATAATTTACCTCTTATCAAATCCTCAATCCCATAAGTGACGTGTTTGATAAAATCTCTTTTATTTGACGCCAAAAGTCACGGAGACTGCGAGACTATTTTCCCTGGCATAAGGAATACCTGCGTCTACTCATCAATCGATTCAAGTGTTCGAACAGTTTGAGTTAAAGAATGAGTTCTTCACTCGCGAGCAAATGTCACAGATGTTTTGATTATTAACGGACGACTTTCCTCAATACAGGTGTTACGAGGCGGAGATGGAATGGCTGGTTTTGCTGTGAGAGACCCGGCGGGACAAATAGTATATCCATACCAGTGGCGGATGAGCGCCGACTACCAGGATCAATCTGCGGCTGGGGGATACTACAGCGTCTGCATAGATAATCAGTTCTCTAGATTTGCATCAAAATTGGTCAACCTGTATCTGACTGTGATAAGGTAACGGTCATTAGTATTTCCAAATTACTCTTCACCTGCCTGAGATTCCGTTGAATCATAAAATTCAACCTTTATTCTTGACAGATATGATCAATGGGACAAATTTACCAAGGAACTTGCCGAGTTGAATCTCTCGGTTGAAAACTTTACGGTAAGACACTGGCAATATACGGTAAATATATGGAGTCGATTTTTGTAAAATTTGTGTTTATATTTTTTCAGACAACGATCGTGGGAGTTGAGAAAAACATAAATGAAATGCTCCAAATTCAGCATCTGAGTCGGAGCCGGGAAACTAGGGATATAAATTTGTTGTTGGACAACAACTCTTACGTCCAGAATTGGTCGATAATACAATTGTTAGTTATCGCAGCGACGACGACGTTGCAAGTGTACTTTGTCAGGAGACTCTTCGAAGTCAAGCCTTCCGGGTACTCTAAAGTTCGAATTTAAGTTCGTAAATAATAACGACTGAGATATCAGAGCTGAGATATCATTCAATTCCACAGCTCAGTATCTATCACTTTGTATGGAAATCTTCGTTTATAATTCGCGATTCAATCCGGTGGATGGTATATACTTATCGATAGGAGCAAGATGAGGTATCGCTTCCAAATAATCGGTCGACTGAACTAAATCCTGGGCCTATTTCGATTTCAGTACTTTTAATCATTCTTTATAAGCATCATGATAATGTAGAGGCAATCGAATTTCTCTAAATTCTAAATCAACATCAATTATTTTCGTTTTTTGGAATTCAGGTTCTTCGGTCTCCCTCAAAGAGTTACATTTGAATTTGCATTAGCGAATTTGAAAGCTTCAGCGTACTTGACAATGTTTAGAATTCTATGATACACGTAACTGATGTATTTAGGTACCTACGTATGAACGGCCTGAACTATATGAATGTATGATATCTACATATTTACTATGATTGAAATATGTTGAAGATTTGCCCAGAACATCTCTTATCATTTCTAAGATACGAATAAATATTCACATAATTTTGGTACATTTTACTCGTTTACTCGTCGTAAGTCCCACAAATCACTCGCGTGATAATAAATGTAAGAAACCGCGGACGCAGAAATTGTCATTCTTAACAATGTTTGAAAACCCTAAAAGCCTTAAGACCTCAAAAAGTACAATCCATAATCTCTGTTAATTGAGAAAAGGTATAAATTTCAAAACATTTAAGCAGGTTTCAAATATTCATACGAGCTGTGCCCTTACGTTAGCGGCTCGTATGTATACGTAAATCGATCGATCCAGAAACGTCAGCCTCACGGTGTACAATTATTCAATTCTTATCTTGACGGATGTCGCGGTATAACAAGATTAGATAAGTTTTTAACACGAGGCAACGAATCAATATCATTTGAAATTGACCGGTTCGTGGACAGTTGTTTATCTTTTACCCATAGCTAACAGAGATTATTTTCAGTTGCTCTGATACAATCACGCTAAACTTAGATAAGTACTAATTACAGTACCGAGAATTAGCAAATGACATTTTGATTTATTGCATAGTTCTCACCTACAATTTGGAGGGCGGGTGACTATAGTCACTTTTCTCACTATTCCTCATTCTTATTTCAACAGAGTAACTTTTTTTTTCGTAAAATGGTCACTATAGTCACTTTTTGAATTTTTGACCGTATATTCAGTGAATTCCCAAAATTTAACGTAATTCCTGTTTTGGATTCGCATGAAAATATCATGTTTTAAACTTGAAAGTTGTTTTTAAACCACTTTTCAATGAAGATATGCATACATGTATTTAATGTAAGTTATAAGCTCAATCAGGGCGATGAAATTTCAGATTTTCTAGTGCCGAAATTTTAGAAAAATTCTACATAGAATAATTTTCCTTTCTATAATTAGGAAAAGAAACACATATAAGCATAGAAAACATCTTGTATTTGAGGAAAGAAGCTCACTTCTCGAATTTTAGTCGGATCAAAAAATTGTTAGTTCATTCAATAGAGCAATATTTTTTTCAACCATTTAAGACCAGAAAATCTGAAATCAGACTACTTGCACAATAGATGCGAAAAAATCTGTTTGAAAAATTGTTTGGAACCAATTTTAAATTCCAAAAGTCTGGGAAATTGTTTATTATGTATTATTGTTTCCCTGCAAATTACAAGGTCATACCTATCCAACAAATTCGAAATAATTTTGTTCAGTCACTTTTTCTTTTAGTGAAAAAGTCACTTAGGTCGAAAAAATTTATGTACTCGGAATGACGACAACTTTGAGCTATCTTTATTCATTCGCAGAACAAGAAAGAAAAAAACTAGTACAACGGTATATAAGATTATGACTGCGATAAATAAATATTATTTTATTATATACAATGTAATATATTGTTTTTTTTTTGTTTTTTTTTTTTGATTCGACAGTATTGAGCACTACAATCTTTATCATATAAACTGACTTGTACGTATCAAGTCATTTCATATACAGCTGCCAGCCCAGTTCGGTACAAACTTATAAATATACACAACATTATCGGTCATGAAAGACCTTTTATCAAAGAGCAGACCATTTGCAGCATTTCAATTATTCGCACACCGAATTATGCCTTGATTTCATAATTGTAATTATAATAAGATACCTAATGATATGACTATGATAGAGTAACGAATACGTCTCATGTTGTCGATAGAAATTACATGGACACGTCAAAAAAAATGTAAACAAAAGAAAAAGTACGATACAAAAGAGTGCACTTGCATCCTGTAACAATTGAGCTTAACGAGAAATTATTTACATGGAATTATTTGAATCGGCGAGTATCAATCAGTATATGGCATTACTACTTTTTCCTCTTTTCTGAAGCAGATTTCCAGTTACAGCTAGAAGACGGTGTCGTTGCTTCAGATTTCTCGCTCGAACATGTTCGGAAGCGACTTCTTTCGTATAATTTGCTGGAAACCAACCCTGTTCACCGTCTAAAAGTTTTTCACCATGGTTCCAACCGTCTGCCATTTTTCTTAGAACATTTATCACGTCTCCTGAAGACAAGATAAACCGTTTTTAACATTCATGCTCACAATTTTTGCACCTGTATACAAAAAGCCAAGAACTTACCCGGGTGTAGAGCGAGCTCGTCTGGTTGCACGGGCGCGTAAGAGTACAGAGCCATCACCTGCGGGCAGTCCCAACTTTCGTACAACGTTTCGCCAATCAGACTAGATTTTGGTGGACTGACAACATCCATCCACCGCATGAGCTCTGTGTCGCTGTCGCATGTCAGGACGAATTCTACTTCACGACCCAAATGGTTTTCAAGTAGCGTTAAAATCATCGCGTGACGTCCAGCCCATGGCGAATCTTCCGCAACTGGCTCCATTGTGATCAAGTTCCTTTTACAGGTATCGATAACTGCGTATGTTTCATCGTGGGAACTAAACAAAGAGAAATAAATGAACAACATAAAGTTGGCTGTTATATACCATGAAACCTCTCAGAGGTCAAATTAATCAGATATTGAACTCACCTCAGTTTTGGTTTGGTAACTAGAAGGTAGTCCGTCAGTAAGAAGAGGTACAGCGGAGTTTTATTGAGCCTCCTCCCAAAGGTCAGTTTATAGTCACCATCAGTTTTGGGTGAAAGTTGAACGACCGGTCCGCTTCTGATCAAGTATTTATCTCTCAACGTTATCGGTGTCAATTTTGAGGGATATTCAAGCTTCCTGAAATCATGATATGTAACGTGAATACATGCAGCAATGATGCATCCATCAAGCTTTGATTACTTCTCGACAGTGAACGAATTCATCAACAAATGGAATACAATTTTTTTTTTCTCACCGTGCTAATGCTTCCATCTCGACCTGCTGTCCGGCTGCTCTGGCTCCTTCGTTACACTCAGCCACCACTCTGCTCAAGCTTGACAGAACGCTTTCCCAAGAGAGGCGCTCGGAATGATCGGATGAGAGTTTAGTTAGAACAGCATCAGCTAATAGAGGCATCCTATAAAATGGAACGAATACCCGTTGTCGTTATCACATTAGAATTGTACTCTGTACAATTATCTGCAACAATATCATTACCTAGTAACTCGTTGCATGGGTAGCATCAGGAAGGAATGTAGCGACAAACTTTGGCAGGCAGGATGCGTTTCGATACGAGATAGAATCTCTAGAAATTTCGAGCCCTTTCTACCCCTGAAACACGACGGTCTTAACTTGGGTCCAGCTTGAGGAATTTTTGTTTTCGTTTTCAGCAGACTTGACGTACCTCAGTTCCTTCAGTGTTGTATCAATGCTGACTTGGTTGGAGCAGTACTGTACGTAGACGTTGCAGGACCTCTTGGCATGTTTCAGCAAAACATCTGGAAGCCCGTGCATCATCGGATCTTCGGTCCAGACATTTTCTAGATCAGCCAACAACCTTTCGGAAGCTTTCCGAATCCCAGGAACACCGCCGAAAAGCTTCTCTTTTTCTGACACAGTCAACATCCCTGGACTAACTTCCAAGTTTCTCACAAATTCTTCCTCAAGAACACGCAGAGAACTGAGATAAGACGCCTCCGAAGTGAGGATCTCGAACTTGGCTTCTTGAAGCTTACGCTCCTCCGCCGTTAGTCTCTCTGTAATTAAATGAAACATGAAATAAGCGGAACTTTCTTCAATATCGTTGTAGTTCAGTTTACTGGATTAATTATAATTAGCGTCATTCATTATCTTACGATTGAGACCGTTATTGATAACTTGGGGTGTTTGACACCAGAGAGTTCTGTGTCCAGGTTTGGCAAGGTTTGTAGCTGCTTGGGTTGGAATCAGATCTTCGACCTTTAATCAAAACGGCAATTGAAAGAAAACCATCAGGACGGAATGAAGTTCGTTGTACACGAATAAAATGCTATTCACCTCTTCATAGCCATCGGAATCCGACTCAAAGGCAACTCTGGCAGCAGCAGCGGCGTAAAATTGGTAGAGAGGTTCCTCGGCAAGAAGACTACACCCGTCTATGAACGATAAATAGATAAGAAAAATCTTTGCCTCCGAGTCCGCTGTCTTGAATTCCTAACTAATTGCTACAAACCTGCGTTACTGTTCTGAGATCTCATAGAGTCATCGTCTTGCCAGCTCCTGGATTCACCGCTCGACCAGTTCCCGTTGCTATAAATTTTGTCCTTATCGTCAACGTGAGCCGGACTGAAGTTATTCTCATTTTTGTCCAAGTAGAAAGTCGACAGTCCTGTAACGCTTTTGCGAAAATGTTTCTTGAAGCTGAAGTACTTCTTGGGATCCGCGATATTAGCACCGACATGACTCCTCACGGTACCAGGATCCTTGGGGATAGCTTCGGCATAAATACTCTCCTGATCCCCGGGACTTTTTTTACGAATCCTGCCCAAACTTCCTTTGGTAAGGCTCCAAGTACGTCGCAAAAGTTTCATCCTCCTGCCCAAGGTCTGCGTAAGACTGGCCTCTCTTGGGGGAGGTGGTGTAGGCCGAGAAGGAGCCTCGGCATAGATCTCATCTTTTTTAGGCAAAGTTGTGCCGTCGCCCGTCGCATGTCCCTTTTCCGTATCAGAGTCCGAGCTGAAGTCATCCAACTGGGAGGAATACAGGGTCTCGTAGTTGCTGTTATCAGAACCTGAGTCTGATTAAAAAAGATCCCAAGTAGAATTATCCACAGAGACAAATATAGAGGACTAGTCTAAACAATTGCATAATTATAATTAGATACCGATTCAGCTGTAGCTTTGCATAAATTTGGTGCTCTGTTCGTTAATGTGTTACACATATGAGGATAGGTAAGAAATGTGATGGACGAATTCTTGAGAGCCTGTCGGAAAATCCCGATACAAACTGGATATTCTCTTCAGAAATCCACCTCCGCATCAGCTCTTCAATGTTCATCATTGTTATCGATTTTTTATTTTTTTTTTTTGCCAGGGTTTTCAATTTGTAGATGATAATTGTTAAATGCACAAGACACTGCAGTTGGAAGTACTACGAGTTTCAGGGTGCTTTTCCTATGTTAGTATCCTACACAAGCTGCTTACTACAACAGATCATCCACTTGAAGCAATTTTCATAAATACTGTCAATTAGAACCCGCAATACAGTGACGAAAAAGTTTCGGAAGTAATAAAATTAGCGGTAAGATGCGATACGTGCGAAAAAGTATGAATAATAGCACAGATATATGTTTTAGAATCTTGATTCTTCAATAAGCTTGCTCTCTCAATTACAAAGATACGCAAATATTTCAAACCAGTTTTCAACCCGTCGCCACAAGATTCAAGGTAAATCCTATTTCGATGGCACCTTGTTTTACTCATAATGCATTGTTGTAGTATCAAAATGACCGCCAATTTTAGCAGGACTGAACTCTCTCTCATTTTCAAAAGACAAATCGACGCCCGATACGAATAAAAGCACGTTTCATATTCCGGGTGGAAAATAGCACGTTTCAGATTCCGGATGGAAAAGAGCACGTTTCAAATTCCGGGTGGAAAAGAGCACATTTCATATTCCGGGTGGAAAAGAGCACGTTTCAGATTCCGGATGGAAAAGAGCACGTTTCAGATTCCGGATGGAAAAGAGCACGTTTCAAATTCCGGGTGGAAAAGAGCACATTTCATATTCCGGGTGGAAAAGAGCACGTTTCATTCCGGGTGGAAAAGAGCACGTTTCATATTCCGGGTGGAAAAGAGCACGTTTCAAATTCCGGATGGAAAAGAGCACATTTCATATTCCGGGTTTCAAGGGTGGAAAAGACACGTTTCATATTCCGGGTGGCACGTTTCAAATTCCGGGTGGAAAAGAGCACGTTTCATATTCCGGGTGGAAAAGAGCACGTTTCATATTCCGGGTGGAAAAGAGCACGGTGGAAAAGAGTGGGTGGAAAAGAGCACGTTTCATTCCGGGTGGAAAAGAGCACGTTTCATTCCGGGTGGAAAAGAGCACGTTTCATATTCCGGGTGGAAAAGACGTTTCAAATTCCGGTGGAAAAGAGCACGTTTCATATTCCGGGTGGAAAAGAGCACGTTTCAAATTCCGGGTGGAAAAGAGCACGTTTCATATTCCGGGTGGAAAAGAGCACGTTTCATATTCCGGGTGGAAAAGAGCACGTTTCAAATTCCGGGTGGAAAAGAGCACGTTTCAAATCCGGGTGGAAAGAGCACGTTTCAAATTCCGGGTGGAAAAGAGCACGTTTCATATTCCGGGTGGAAAAGAGCACGTTTCAGATTCCGGATGGAAAAGAGCACGTTTCAAATTCCGGGTGGAAAAGAGCACATTTCATATTCCGGGTGGAAAAGAGCACGTTTCAGATTCCGGATGGAAAAGAGCACGTTTCAGGTTGACTCGAATAATAGCACGTTTCGTTAATATTATAATCCGTCTAACAATGGCAATCGGATTATAATATTAACGAACCGTGCTATTATTCGAGTCAACCCGAAATGTGCTAGTATTCGAGTCATCCTGAAACGTGCTCTTTTCCACCCGGAATTTGGAACGTGCTCTTTTCTACCCGGAATCTGAAACGTGCTTTTATTCGTATCGGGCGTCGAAATGGAAGCCTTATTCCTACATTATAGTTTACTGCGAAAAACAATTTTTTTGATCGGCTCACGCGTTCGTATCTTAATCACATTGAGCCGGTTGTCTTGGGCTTATACTCTGTAGGTGAGGCTGACAGTATAGGTATACCACGTGACCGCGTCACTGCGATAACCCAAAGGTGTGTACATATTAGGTAGGAGTGTATAGGACCAGCATTACTGGGCGTGTTTAAGTATGAATGTTTTAAATTTGATTACGATGTAGGACCTTCGGTAACGTAACAGGACAACTCTTGCACCTCTTTCCGGAGTTCATCTACCGGAACGAGAAGCCTCAATTGCACCGGAGCACACGTGAAGCGTTGATCGTTGATAATATCCTCGCAATCCGTTCGAGCGAGCAGAAATCTTTTCTCCGTAGAACCGAGCAGCAATACCGATCCTGTACCAAGGCTGACAGCGACTTGAAACGAATCTCAAGGTTACCGCGTGATCTCATCGTTATATCTCAAAACTTGATCGGATATACTTGTGTCGTATTTAGCAAGCATCTCGACTTCCTATGTGAGAAAGTAAACTTACCCTGAGTATTCGGCCTCCTTGACAACGGTGGTAAACTTTCCCTCATTACGAAATTTTCAACTCATCACGTACTGGTTGAATTTTCTCAGAACGAAATAAACAACCTTGTCCCAGTCTTTGAACGTGTCGGTCTAGAGACGCGGTTTGAATACCTTAACACGATATACAAACCTCAAGCCTGGCGCACAGAACGCTTGGCTTCGAGGCTCAGAACCGACTGAGAACGCAATATCGCGCGCTTTCACCTCGGCTGCCTGTTTCTGCCGCAAGTAAACCTGGAAGGTGATTCGCGTGGTGCGTATAGCTTTCGCGTTCCTCGCGATATACCCACTTGGTGGAATTGGATTTTCAGCCAGATACATCAATTCCGACTGTGCGGACATTGTTATTTTTCAGTATGTGGTCCCTGATGCTATAATTGCTAATTGCTACTATCAATGATCATTAATTGAAGCTGACGGAACGCCGACGTATAACGCACTCGCTATTCTTTCAGGCGGTCCATCTGAGTATGAATTCATTGTTCAAACGGCGATTGTAATTACAATGGTGAAAGTGTAAAGAAGATGCTCAATTAAAGAACATTACATACACGATCAGCGTTATGATTTCTAGTACCTAAATTTCACTCTTTCGCTATGGCAATTTAGCACCTCTGATGCGAACCAAGGCGGGTGTCCATCCGTAACATAATATCATATCTGTGCGCGAGAATTTAATTGTTGTCGTTGAATACATCATGGGAATGCGGGACGTCCCGTTCCACGCGTCCTGCGACTAACCGGATTAAAACAAGGCAGTCGTCGACGTCTTATTTCGTAAAAGAATCGTGCGACAGTTGAAAAGAGGGAATTGAATGTACCCGCAGCAAGGTGATCATTCAGATACGGAATTTGGTCGGGGAAACAATCAACGCGAGTACTTTGGTTAACTGACTCTAAATACGGTCGACCATGACCCAGAGTTAGCCTCTGCCACTCGTTCAGCCGAATGACCCCTGGAGGACTTATATTCCGCGCATGCATCGTAATAATCGAAAGTCTACAGTCTATACTGCGATATTGCTGTCGTGGTCATTGTGTGGTCGCAGTAGATCCTCCGCGCGGATGACACGTACGACTTTTACTTTGTACGTACACGTAACGCGTGACTTTCGTGCCGATCATTCAAGATTACGTTATTAAATCGGTGTCCCACCCAGCGTGGGATGGAGAATAATTATGACCAACTGATTTCATTAGGTTTCCGATACAAGTTCCGCACTTTCGATTGGGTCATATATCGACGCCCGATACGAATAAAAGCACGTTTCAGATTCCGGGTGGAAAAGAGCACGTTTCAAATTCCGGGTGGAAAAGAGCACGTTTGATATTCCGGGTGGAAAAGAGCACGTTCCAAATTCCGGGTGGAAAAGAGCACGTTTCAGGTTGACTCGAATACTAGCACATTTCGGGTTGACTCGAATACTAGCACGTTTCGGGTTGACTCGAATAATAGCACGTTTCGTTAATATTGTAATCCGATTGCCATTGTTAGACGGATTATAATATTACCGAAACGTGCTGTTATTCGAGTCAATCCGAAACGTGCTAGTATTCGAATCAACCCGAAATGTGCTAGTATTCGAGTCAACCTGAAACGTGCTCTTTTCCACCCGGAATTTGGAACGTGCTCTTTTCCACCCGGAATATGAAACGTGCTCTTTTCCACCCGGAATTTGAAACGTGCTTTTATTCGTATCGGGCGTCGATATGATGTGTTAAACATGTGATCCACGCTGCCCAATAGAATATGAGGCATTCCTCATTTCACGTCAAATCGAACGAAAAAGCGAGATTTTTTTTCGTTACCACTTTTTATCTGCGTGTCCTTTTGCACAGTCAAACTACATGTTGAAAGCATGAACTGTGATTTTTTCAGATTTTTTCGACTCATCATTCCGTTACGCAAAATCATCAAATAATTTGATTTTCGATTTTTTTTTTGTTATTTTCCACGCCTACATAGCTCAGAACGTGAAGGACGTATGAAAAAAGTTCCAATACGAAAATTTTGGGTTTTTTTTGTGAACTTTTCGAAAATATTTTCATCAAATTTTTAATACCCCATTCAAGTGTAGTTTTCATACAAAATGAGTGTAGATCACTCATAACTTAAAAGTGCCCTAAACGAATTGGCTGAAATTTATACACAGCGTGTCTTGATACATCAACAAATATTCGCACAGTGGCGAGGATTCGGCGATCAGGAGGTCGCAAAACGGTTTTTTTTTTGCCACTATTCGAAAATTCAAGATCAATATTTATTATTCTTGTTTGCGTACTCGCGATCGACCTTAAATTTTTGAACTGCGGCCGAAAGAACTGTCGTGCGACCTCATAATCAGGGCCGAATTCTCGCCACTGGGCGAATATTTGTTGACGTATAATCTTCCTAACCACTGCTCGGCCTACTATGAAATTTTCAGACAATTTTTGGCATTGAAAAAGACATGCTGTGTATAAATTTCAGCCAATTCGAATAGGAAACTTTTTTGTTACTGAAGGTTTTCGAAGATTTTTTTACCAAAACTGCAGTTTCGCGAGGCACAAAAAATTCCAAATAATTATTTTCAGGAATTTCAAAGAAAGACGCGAAACTTTTGTAGAAGAACTTTTTTCATTGTTCATCTGGATTTCACGCTATGTTGACTTGACGAATCGAAAAAACGTTGAAAGCTGATTATTTGACCAGCTGTGGTCAGAAAATACTTGGTCAGAAAAATCTGAAAAAATTCACAGTTGATCCTTTCAACGTGTACTTCGACTGTGTAAAAGGGCAAACAGATCAAAAGGGGTCCGGGAAATCGACCGTTCGATTTGACGTGGAATCCCCCATATAGATTTTCCCAAAAGAGTCGCAAGTTATCTTGTTTCCTTTGCAGTTGACGGCGAGTCAGAAGATACATCAGATAATTCGCCTCTCAAATATATATCTCAAATATATCGCCACTGCTTTATGAGTGTACCTTCTTTCTTTCTATCTTTCTTTCTTGGATTTCGGGTCCAGGCTTGGACTCATATACCACCGATTCATGCATCATGCATGTATGTATTTGCTACACAATGTCATGGGTCCCAAATCGTTCTGTTTTTATCGAACCGTTCGTGATAAATTTAGGTGTTCATAGACCATGAGACATTTTTCACACATCATATTCAAGCTACTATTCCAACGAGTGACGTAGATCATCTCTCTTTTTTCTCCTCACATATTGTGCTATCTAGAGAATGTAAATAACGTATCACACTGCTACGCTACAGCTACGGGGATGTACATTCCGATCCGTGAATCACGTTTCAATGATTATTGTATAAGTCATGAAGTCCGCAGTGAGGATCAAGGATTCTTTCAAAGCTAACAGTGATAATAGTTTCACTATAGCCTTAGATTTATTTTGGCGGTAATCGAAAACAAACCTTATACCAAACGGTGGTTCTGATTAAACTTTCCCTTCACCGTACGTATTGATAAATTCAATAATCATTCATTACACTGACAATCGGTGTAATTTCCATTAGCATCAGTTAGTGAGCAGCAACAGACTCCAATAAATTTCATTGATGTACAGTAGAACCTCGATTATCGGAGCCTAGGTCGGATAATCAAGAGTTTAGATAACCCAAAGGCAATTTCTTTCTGAACGGACGATCTACGTGTGATACAAATTTAAATGGATGAACACTCCAAAAATATATAATTTATATGGGGGATATATATTTTATTTTATATAGTAGAATATTATGAAATACTCAATGGGAAAAGAAATTTCATGCATGCTCAAAGACGTGTACCTTTTGTAAAAACCTTAGAAAAAAGTATATTTTTCCTCCAACTTTCAGATAATTGGGGTCCTACTGTACGTAGATTGTAGCCCTTGAAGATTCTCAGTTCGCGATCATATTAATTAGACACAGTTAACACATACATGCGCACACTTGCGCCACCAATGAGATACTGAGGGTAGTACAGGATAACACGGAATACGTTGAGTTAGATTATAGAGTGGAATGGAATAATAGTATAGAAGAATGGAGTACAAAAGAGCTTTATTATTCTGCAAAAACATAATGCAGAGAAAGAAGCGACAATTACACCAAGACAGAGGACATGGCAATAAAGGAGAAGTATAGGAACAACAAATTAGACCATCACAAATTACAACATGGTTTACAGTTTCACATACATATGTATATTAGTTAAAAATTACATCGCGGACTTTGATGATTGGACGTGGGGACAGAATTTGCAGAATCATCCGCCATACTTTTCTTGGATTTTTGCCACCATTTCCAAGATAAATATGCGGATCACGTAGTAACTGCTATAACTTTTCATTTGGAAGAGACAACTACTGAATAAAAAGAATCGTGAGTAGAAGTATGTGGTAGGACCACCGGCCATAAAGATCTTCGCTCCGGCGAACCACTGTAGTATTTTGTACCCATAAAACTTTGTTGGTCGTAATTTTATCAGAACAACTTCAGCGCGGAGTCAAATTGAAGAGAAGGACAGGTTGAAATCATTGACGAGAAAAGGACAGAAAAACACCAAACTTAAAGAAGTCTTTTTGCTTACCGACTGAGGTGTGGTCGCGAGTATTCTGGTTAGAGGATTGCTCTGAATTTTCGCGAGAGGCTTTATGCCGCTGTATTCGTACTTTGTGCGACCACGTCAGACCCAATTTTTTTTTTGAAGGTGTCAACTGAACTTCACCTCCTCCACCTCCTCCGCCACTTCCTCCTCCTGTTTTCGAGCTGCAAAGAATACAAGGTATGATGATTTCCGATATGACATACATAACATACATTCACTCTATGTAGCCGTGATAGTATGAATAAAGAGAAGCTAGAAATATACCTGATTCCGTTTCTTTGGGGTAACGGAAGTGGAGGCGGTGGCGGGGGCACTTCCTCCAAATCTTCCCACTCCGATTCCTCTCTCGCATTGAACCCTGATGTAGATCCAGCATACAAACTATTGACACGTTCTTGACTCGGTAGACCAACATCATCGTAGACATCCCGATCACTCGATATTTCCTCGAGGCTCGAGTACTCGTTGCTTATGGTTAAGTACTGATTCTCGGCGATCAATTTTGAGTTTCTATACTCTAGCTCTCGCACGAGCTGTTTCCTCGCTAAATCGACCATGGATTCGCCGGTCTTCAAAGCATTGCTATAATTCGCTGTAGGAAAATAGTGATCGTCTTCTGCCGCGTTACTCGTCGACGATCTGTTCCCTATCGAGGCGTAACTCGGGGGTATAACGTCGTCGTAGACGTCTTCCTCAATCTCCACTACTTCAATTACTTTCGCCATAGGCGTTGGTCCTACGTCGTCGTAATCGTCGACCTGGTGGAAGTTTACAAGGATAAGAGTCATCGCAGTTTTTGGCAGTACAGAATGCGAAGTACGTGATTACTAGACTTCACACAAATTTCATAAAATAAAACTACATATGATTACCACTTTCAGATTGAGGTGTACATAACGAACCTATTCGCGATCAACGTTTCAATTGGCCCAACCATATCTTTGACCTCTTACTTCCACCCAATAAATTGTGTCTCCTGAATGTCAATAACTTTCCAAAAAACTGGGTCCGGAAAATGAGTATATTTAATTATAGAGGTCAACATGATAATTAAAACTTTCAGCTTTCTCCATAATTTTTTTTTGCTACTGCACGGGTTAATCACGCACCCGTCATTCATTTTAAAACTTAAGCAACTTGCATAGATTCTCGAAATAAGTTCAAATGATTGTCAGCTGTAGTGAACCGTTAGGTAAATTCATGGTGGCGACAATTTCTCTGAAATGAAATTCCCTGATTTTTCGCTGAGATTTTCTGCCAAAAATGCATGATTCTCATCAATGCAATGCAAAAAAAATGGCCTGTGGATCAGTGGAATTTCCTGATATTTCCGAAAATAGAAATTCCGACTGTTCCCAGTTTTTTCGTCCAGTCGCCACCATGAAATTGTTTCTCTAGGAATTGTCCAGAATTTCCTCTGAGAAAATTTCTCGAAGTTGTTACACTCGACGTAAGAAAATAAGACACTAAAAACAAATGAATTTGTTGTGTCAATTTTATATTTTGTGGACGTAAATTGACTTACTTCAATCGATTCTCGGGCCGGGCCAACGCGGTCGTATTCATCATCATCATCCGGATCGTGTTCATCGTACTCCTCGTACTTCTCGTAGTCATCGTCATCAAAATCCACGCTCTTTTCTTCCCCAAGGCTGAGATTATTTGATCCCGTAGACGATCGATTGTCGATTACTCCGTTCGTCAGATTGGCCAGAGATTTAGAAATCTTCATCTGCTGGGTGCTCCACAGAAAACTGGAATTCGGCATCGGTTTTGGCGATACGTCAGCCATAAGTTCATAATTTTTTTCCTCGGCCTCATTTTCGTTCGTTTTCACCACCGCAGGGTTATGCAGTTGGCCGTTCTCCAACTGCGACACTTTCTCTCTCGAGGTATCGCGACCATCGGGTACCTTCCACAGCCTTCTTAAGGGTTCCTTACTCGTCGGTACGTCGTTCTTGATTCGGTTGAAGAACGCGGTCTTCGATTTGACGTTGGAAACTGTTCTTGATTTCAGACTAACGGGGCTCATAGGCACGTACTTGTGACTGCCAACTTTCGTGTGGCCTTTCGAGCCATTCGTCAAGTTCTCAGGACCACCAGATACTTTTCCCTCCGACTCGACGTCTGTTCTTCCTTCCGCACAGAAATGGGGCATAGTCGCACATTTCTGTTCATGAGTGATTATCGCCAGGTTGAGACCCGACCGATTCTCACCGGTCATCAATTTTGGATTCGTTGCCGATGCCACATGGACAAAATGTTTAGGTTCGGATATTTTTACATTCCTCAATTCCTCGCGAGAAAGGCTCTTCACCTTTGAGGATTTCAGGTTCGTTCTTGTATAATCAGACTTAACGAAACCTGGAGCGGTTTGCACGTCACTTGAGTTCGCCGAAGACCTTTCTCCCTTATCGGATTGTTTACAGGGTTTACGTATGTTACTTTCCGGTAATTGGATAGTGGAATAATCAGTTTTCGTTCGCTCTTTCGACGCGTTTGAGGCGAAGATCGAATCCAATTGATCGATGACCGCTCCTGATGGCGCATTAAAGATGCATCGATCGTCGTTTCGTGACTTTCTCGAGGAATTCGGATCGGCTTCGTGTTTTGCGGACCCGGATTCTTTCGCCTGTCTCCTCACATCAGTCTTATTTTTTTTACGATGGCTGCTGAGTTTCTCTTGCTTAATCAAGACACTGTGTTCCGGACTCTGCAGCGACACCTGGGCATCGAGCAGCATATCCAGTAGTTCAGGAACTGTTTCTGCAACATTCTTATATGGCACTGTAGAGAGATTCCCGTTCTTCATATGCGAATTTTGCCTGCTAGCAATTTCCTTATGAGTATTTTCAAACTTTCCGATCATTAGGTTCACCTTTTGTCTCTGTTTCCAGTGTAACCCGGCCCCAGGTCGAACCTGTAAGACAAAACCAAAAAAACGGACTTCCATATAATGACCGTCAATTTTAATCCATGATGGTTACTGGTCAGGGAAAACCGGGAAGTGACGAAATATTTCTGTAAATGGTTAGGAAAGTCAGGGAAAAGTCAGGGAATCCGGAAAACAGTCAGGGAATTTTTTCATTTAAATCGTAATGACTATATTTAACTACGTCTCATTGCATCCCATTCAAGATTATAAAAACGAGATACGAATACATTCTAATCTGTGTTATAGAACACCTGCGAACAATACAAGTCGACGATACCGTTTTAAACGTTAACACACATCGGTATGTTTTCAGTCCGATATACAGGTACAGTTTACCTCTGCGTTAGGGTACAGAACGTTTTATCCAGGCATGTAAATTTAATCGAAATTCCGATAATCCAGTGTCACGATTTTAATACCGTCTCCACAATTTACGACCTATACTATCAAGTTGCACTGCGTTGTCGATGAAATACCTTCCATGTGTGGACTGTTATTTATGGGACGTGCTGAAAGCTTGTGAATATAAACACAATACTCATTCAGACTCATTGTTTGTGACACCACCGGCTATTTGTGATCATGCACGTACTCTGTCTATGCCCACCTCTAAGAGTTTGTGTATAAATAATGTGACGCCCCCTCAACATATTATCGGATGATATTGTGGATTAATTATTGGTGGCCGCGGCGTGGCTAAAAATTCGATAAACTCTGTTCGAATGATGGTCAAGAGTACAAGTGTATGTACTCACAAGTATACCCCGATGTTATGGATTAACAGTCAAGATAAAGGTCCGGGCCACGTGGTGAAGATCGCGTCCGGTGTTTCGCGCACGAGTACCGATCGACGAGTGATCGTGTTACACTCACTGTACCCATACTACTCTCCAACGTGTATGTACTGCGATCGACGATGAATATTTCGAAGAAGAATAATTCTACCAGGTAGAAGGTGGAAATACTCACTTTGAAACTCGGTCGCCTAGACGAGGCCTTCCTGGAATTGTTCGTCCATCTCCTATCACTATCGGTTTTATCAGTCTTAGCGGAGGCATTGCTGTCAACGGGCACCAACTGCAACGGTAGCCTGGCTCTCTTCAAGGCCAAACAGTCGAGTGTCGCATAGACAACTTTATCTGGAGGTCTCGAACGACTCGCTAAATTCCCATGAAGAAAACTTCGGTTTGCTGCTGGGGATACACTCATCTCTTTTTATTTGCAGAAGCATAACAGTTATAACGGTCAAACTTCTCCAATCACCATATACACGTGACTATTACCCACACCTATTCATCCGTAACGGTCACAAGAGCGACGTGTATTCCTTTCAACCTGCTGTTATCCTCACATGCTTCGCGCGAGTCGTGAAATTTTTAAGAACGTGACACGCGGTTCAATGTACGATACACCGAAACGGACAACTCCGCGGAAACAGCGTGTGTGTACTAGATCTCCAGAAACATAATCTATGAGAGCCAGATAGCACGTGACATCGTACCATCGACGTATTATGTAACATTAAAAATTGTCAAAACAGAAAAGAGGCGCGGATTAGTTGAGTCCACTGTTTTTCTTCGCGTAGGTACTAATTCGTTACTGATTCAGATAAGAAACGTCATGCTGGAAACGTTTAACACGCGTCTCTACGTACGTATGCCTCCGGGCTATAAAAGCACCTCGTCGTTTTCAGGTTTTATACGCTTCTCGGTATGTTGTGCCGATTTATCTTCTTCCGATTCTCATCGTCGGTGGATGACACACGGTTATTCAGAACCGATAGCACCACTCGCGGTCACTGTCGAAAACTGATTAACATGCACTGTGGGTACTTGGTATCGTAATTGTCATATCCGTTTTTTCAACTTCATAACGCAACCTGCGGTTATGTGGGATCGAAGATTTTCCGTTCTAGTTAAGTAAAAGCGGAATGTAGCACGATGTCGGAACTGGCTGGCTGTCATTTGACCCCAAAAGGAAGTATCGGATAGATTCCGAAGCAATGCCAACGTTGGTAATTATCACAAAATTTAATTTTAACCCATAACTGTTCGAAATCCGTATGTTTTTAAGTACGATGATCACTTACAACATGTGTCCCGTTGGAAAGAATAAGAGTAAAAAAAAGAGTTTCAGGATTGGACACGTGAAAATTTGAACGTTGGGTCGTTAATTGTTTTTAGCATCGAATTTAGGTATGCAATTTAATTCGTTGAAAGAAAAAAGATGAGAAGAAAAGAAGCACCGAGCAAAGAACTAAGAAACGGACCCAGAAGACCGGAGTGCGCGCGCGACTCGTATATTGTTGTCTCAGCAATTTGTGCCATGGGTCGCCTTACTTCGGGTGTCTTCGACGGTTTCTCGGCAATGTTCGTCATCAGAAAGTGGTGCGTCAGGAACTGAAGAATTCCCGCATTCCTGCGCAGGTGAGCAAGGAGTTTCGTACCTTGACGCACGGCGACGATGATTACCTGCCGAGCATCACTTCGCGCGCCTGAATTCCATGCGGTGTAAGGATTTTTTTTCAACCCATAGTCGATGTACCAGATTAAAACAGAAATCATTGATTATCTCATACCATATTGTTCAAATAAAGAGCATTATCTGAAATTGTAATCTTCTTTATTGCACCTAATTATAGGAAGCTTCATCTTCCTTCATCATCAAAAATATTTTCAGTCTTAGCTGGTCGCGCATTCAACAGCTTTTATATACGCTGCCGGTTCATCTTCGCGAGAACTTGTATTCTTCGAATGAGAATATTCGAGGCTGAAACACCTGTTGGCCAGTCACTTGTGAATATCTGTGAAGCCACCGCGGCACCGGTATCGTAGATAGAACACTGTTGTACCACGTCATGCTTGTTATAATATCTGCAGAAAAGTATGTACGAACGTTCACATGGACTCACACAGGCACCCATCTGATATAGAGGATTACGTTCGCATAGATGAAGCTGATTCAGCCTATCGCAATCGCATTTCAAGCAAGACGTGAGCGCATTTATGTACTTTATATACCTTGGACTACGCGAAACTGCGAAGGACTCGGTGTGTGAGGTGAAAAAAATGTGTACATGTATACGCGAGTTACAAAATGATGCAGTAGCGGTTTTATTTTAGGATTACAATTTCACAGGTATACAGAAGCGACAAAATATTCAAATCATGGATATACCTACTCTATAACTATAGGAATTAAATATACCAAATATATCTTATCGCGTGTCTGATGACGTGAGGTCATATGTCCCGATAAGACCGTGACGATGATAACAGATTGTGCGATCTTTCTCCATAATCCCCGATGAATGTTCCGAAAACACATCAACACGAGGAAATTAGCCGACTAAACTTGATAGTCCAGTCAATGATGGTCTGAAATCCGCATCCAAGATCGAGAGCTGAAGTATCAAGTTGGTCCACCAGCGGGGTAGGGTTGACAAAAAAATCAGAAGTAGTTGGAAATTGCGTTTTTCGCATATAGTTCGAGAGGTAGAAATAATACGATGGAAAAATCAAACCAAAAAAAGTTATGGACGGACTTTCTCTGACCTAGAATTGATGCGCCGTAAAAGAGGTGAAAAGTTTAAGGGTTGACCCCACGAAAATCGGTGTTCCCTTCCGGAAAAATCGTAGAAATCTAAATTTTTATGTTTTTGACGCAGTTCTTTCTCTAAATCCCTTCTGAAGAAAACTTTTCTACGATTTTTGAAAAATCTTTCTTACTTTTCGAGATTTTAAAAGATTTTTTCATTGCTTCCAATGATCCGGAATACACCGATTTCTTTTGGTCCCACTCCAGTTCCGTGAAGAAAGACGGAGGTAACCGGACGTATGAAACACAAGGAGTGCGACTGAAAGGAAAGATGAGAGAAAAGATCCGCCTTATTTCAGGAAATGTCATATTTGATACATGCCGAAGGATCTTAAATAGATTAGCGCATTTCATCTTATGCCATTAGGTATGGAATATACGGATTTCGTTGAGAACCTGAATATAAATTTTCTAAGGATTAAGCAGTGTCGCATAATCCAAATCTCATCGCGAGTAATCAGTCAAAAAATTTGCGATGCACATATTTGTTACGTGTATCTAATCTATGAATAACGTAGACATCCTCAATCCTCTGTAGATAGCAAGTCTTCTGTGCACTTAAGAGTGGGGACGTTGAAACATTCGGAGTCAGTCGACAGTAAACCACCGAAGTAATCGCACGAGTGAAAATGTCGTTGGACGAGGTGAGACCCACTCAAAATTAAACCTAATCGAACAAAATTTTACTCGTCTTCTCAGTATAACTGCAAATCAGATTATAAGTCGACTATTGGAAATAGGTTCCTAAAATTTGGAAAAGGCACTGACTAGAAATTATTCACGCAACTAGTAACAGTAAAAAAGTACCGATATGGGAGATTTGAAACTTAATCTATCTACTGGGACGTTTGCAGCACACGTCATTGCGTCTAGTGGGAAAATATTTCTCAATCTGGGAAGCTTATTTTATTTCATTCCTCGAAGCCGAGTGGCTCAACTCGTGGTCAATTGTGAAATGACGTTGCACGATATTATCGAATCTTGATTCACTGTCCACCATTAACCTGCGTAATTACCGCATTGCGGAGTCATTGTTTAATGGATTAATTCCGAAACCAAGACAGGAACTGAAAAGGGGCCAAACATACTCTCGTCATAAGTGATGCATACGAATCAATTCGCAGATATTAAATTACACATAATGTACAAGATAGAAGATCCAATTTTTAATCGAGAACAAATAATGCCTAGTGTATGTTTCACAGAGCTGCTGACCAGAAATATCGAAGGTCTCATTATGTGTTTGAGCGTTACAGGAAATGCTCAGACGTTCGGTTCAATCACCTTTTTCGCACAGTAAAAAAGACGTTCATATTACAGTTGCTGCCAAGCGCAGATGGTACGATAATATTAGGCAGGTTAATTGAATAGCGATAGTTTTGAAACTTGTTCAACAGAAATTCGATTGTGCGAAGGTGGGTGGTGAATAGTTCGAGTATTTTGCTAAGAACAGTGATCATTTCATTGTTGGAATCACTCCATTCCAGTTATAGGTATACCACTGATTTTTGCAATGATGTACTTATAACTTAAAATCAAGAGACTCTGTAGAGTCTCGCGCCATGTACATTAAGAAAAAAAAATACAGTGAATAGTCACTGACAGTCAAAGATTTTAGTGTCGCGTACAGGTAGAGAATAACCATTTATTATACCTTTGGACTTTGGATCTTATCACCTGTCCTACATAACACATGAGTTCAGGGACATTTCATGTAAACATAGGATTCATCTATGAATTCTTCAGCCTTATAGCATGTCTCCACCTTTACAGCAATGGTAAATTGTCAAAAAAATTCTCAAAAATTTCATCGATATTCCATTTATATTGAAACCATTTTCATGTTTGAGCACTCTTCCTTTCATTTTGATTCTTCGTTTGTTCTTATTTTAGCAGCAAATAGAAAAATAATTTTACCGTGGTCCGATTTTTTCAATGAACGCGGAATAAAAAAATAAGTTGTCAGAATTATTTCCGAATCTTTTGAAACTGGGAATATGGTAAAGTTTGAATAATCGAAAATGGTGGTTTGAAATTCTAGTCTGAAAAAAATCGTGCTGATTTTTTAGAGCTAGAAGAATCGTCGAAAAAATGTTTTCGCCACACGAAAAATGTCAAGAGTCAGACATTTTTCATATTCGCACTTTGCCAATTATTGTTCATTCAAACTTATTTAAACATACAGAGATTTGCGGCAGCCGCTGAAGCCATCAAGGCCCTAACCAAGCGTCCATCCGACGAGGAACTTCTCGAGCTGTACGCCCTCTTCAAACAAGGGAGCGTAGGAGATAATAATACCCGTAAGTACACACTACGCAATTGTACTTCTACACGCTAATCGATTACAAGAAAAGTGATGAAAATCGAGTGATCCACGTAACGATGATAGAAATTTTCTGAAACACCATTCTCAGACAATACAAGACTGCAAATGGCTAAATGTTGTCTAATAGTCGTTGTCAAGATGACGTATGCAACACTTTTCGACGTCTAAATGTTGTCCAAGTCCATTAAGACATCTTTGAGACTGAGACAACATTTAGACGTCAAAAAGTGTTGCATACGTCATTTTTACGACGACTTCTAGACAACATTTAGTCATTTTCAGTTTTGTGCTGTCTGGGTTGTGTGTGTTGAGTTCGAATGCGGGAACCGCATCGGTTCTGAATATCATTGATCCTCGCTTTCCGTCTTATTGTTAGTGGAGAATATTAATTTGCCTTGTATAAATTTTCAGCGAAACCAGGACTGCTCGACCTCAAAGGAAAAGCTAAATGGGGCGCATGGGATGCTAAACGAGGAACGTCACAGGACGCGGCAAAAGAAGCATACATCGCGCTTGCGGCAAAATTGACTGCACAATACAAGTAGAAAGCTGAAGAAGAATCACATTCAAAAGTTCATCTTTCGGACTCAATTTCTCATCAGAGTATCAATTTATATGTTATCTGAAAAATGTACTGACAAATATAAAGATCCACAAATTTACCGATCGCGTTTGATTTTTTCTATAATCTTTGTTGAAATTTCATGATTATGTATGATAGATGATATCGTCCAGCCCGTGAAGCGAATTCAATTTTGGAATATTATTTTCGAATATTACGATCCGTGACCGTCTGCAATGGTAGGAATGTATAGAGTCAGATGTCACTTTTTACATTCGTAATCCGTGCATATGGCAAACAAGATATGGGAAATCCACTCGATCATAATTTCTGTCCATTCGGCTAATCGCTAGACCAACGGAACGATGACCGATTATTATTATTACTTAATGAAAATTGAGTGAATATAAGGTCTCGGTTTAATTGTAAGGTGCAGAGTGCGACTGATCAATCTAAACTTGGGGAAACCGTCCAGTGAATAGATATTTATGTGGCATGCGCAGAAAGTAACTGTTTATTCGGCAAGGTTATGTTTTTCGTACGAGCCGTTGGTTTTACCTGGCGAGCCGAAGGCGAGCCTTGTAAGGCAACGGCGAGTACTAAAAACATAACCTTGCCGAACAATTACTTTCTGCGCGCGCCCCATACAATATTTTTTACGGAAAAGGCATTAATAGTCACTTTGACTCCAGTTGAGTTCCGCACGAACTGCGTATAGAGATGGCGTAACCTGCGGTATAAAGACTTTATTCCGCAACTTTGACATGCGCACTTCGAACTGCGCATCAAAGTTGCGGAATAAAGACTTTATACCGCAACTTTGAACGGAGCGGTATAAAGTGCCATTTGCCGGAACGAAAACAGGCGTCACAAAGTGACTTTTTAATGCCTGTGCCGTAAAAAGAAAAGAATTGATCCTAAAACCTCTTCACTTAGACCACCTCTTTCTTCGGCGTTTAGGAAAATTCTTCAAGTATGCAGTGTATACATACTACTACACAATAAACGACAACGACTGCCGAGCTCAGCGTTAGATTTTTTTCCACATAACCGCATAGCAACCAATTGTGACTACTCATAAATGAAGAAATAATCAAGGTTGAGAGGTTGAGTATGTATTTATGTTAACTCGTTGTAGCCATGTTCTTCCCTCAACTTTTATTCTTTTTAACCGCCGCAATCTCCTCTCCTCATACTCATTTCCTCCCCACCACGCGGTGCGTGGTATCAGATGTATGCGGATATCTGTGTAAGTTCCACTGTCCTACAGTTCGTGGTGTAGCTCGCGGTTCTATCTTCCATGTTGTCAAACCCCGTTGACGAGCGCAGTAGGCCGGTTCATCGTCGATTATTATCAGGAATCTAAGGATCCGTTACAGTCGTCAGGTTCCAAAAATTTCCCAAATACACTTCCGGTGAGTTGGTGTTGCCGTTTGCCCCAGAAATTGTTAATTCCAAGTTGAATTTCATGAGTTTATTATAACAAAATCATCTTCGGTCTCAACAGGTGGAGCCATCTGTCGAAGAGCCGACGAACTTATCCGCTAAATCATGTCTTTAGACGAGGTAAGCATTTTTCGAAATAACTTTATTGTTGTATTCAATTCTCTGCAAATATACGAACACGAACAAACTACGCAGACAGTATGTCGAGCAGACGAATTTAAAGCAATCTATTCAACTATTCACCCTTGGCAATAAAAATTCAACGAGGATTTGGTATACTTTCGTTTATTTTCGTATACGCTGAATATTTATGCTTTTGTTCACAATGAGTCGAGTTTTCGAGTTTTCGAATTCCGACCGGCGAGTAACTTCATAAATAGAAAATAATGCGAATCAGTTTTATTTGAACTTGAAGCGACCTTCGCGACTTGGCTGAATACCGCAGAAACCGGTAATCAGAATTACGTAAGCAAGAGATAAACGGTAAAAGTGTTGGTGATATGCGAAATACATCAATAGTACATCATCAATTATTTCATATTCAACTTTACAGAGATTCAACGCGGCTGCAAAAGAAGTCACGGAATTAGTTTCCCAGCCTGCAGATGCCGACCTCTTGGAAATTTATGCGCTCTTCAAACAAGCATCCGTCGGCGATGTGAACACAGGTACGCAACAAGAAGCTTTAAATTTTGGTTCCGATTTCGGCAACTAAACGTTTTTATTTTAATATTATTCTCACTGGCTGGAAGTCGGGGCTAAATTAAAAATAATTCAACGACCTTAATTGTGCTCTTGAATAATTGCATGGCGTCGTTATACAGTGACGATTGCGATGATTAATTCAATCCTGCGGTTCAATGAATCAATATTTATTTTTTCACCTTTCCAGCACGACCGGGCTTACTAGATTTTAAAGGTAAGGCCAAGTGGGATTCGTGGGAGAGTAAGAAGGGGATGAGTCAGGACGAAGCTAAGGAGAAGTATATCGCCAAGGTCGCGTCTCTGGTCGCGTCTATTGGAAAAAAATGAATAAACTTTGTCACTTTGTCACAATACTCTCATCAATTCGTGGTACGCTATTCCTATAACTACAAAATGCAACTGCCACGAATTACGAGAGAAACAAACGCATAATATGTAATTTATGAACATGATTCTATTGAATTAAGCAAACAGATGCACACACATATTTCTTACAATTTTTGTTTTTCATTACACGTAACTTGGTGCATGCATTTATCGTTGAACGAGGGTAATGTTTTTATTGTTACATTTGGTCTGCGAAACAGACAATAAGTATGTTATCGCTGTATGGTGTTGTGAGGCCGATTTATGGCAAATTTAATAAACAATTTTTCTCTTACGCTGTCTAACACTCCATTATTTTCAGTCATAACGATCATTTATTTCAATCCTCACATTTTAGTGTAATGAATCTTCGATTTTACTGAAAAACTTCGAATAGATAGACACAACTTTCGATTACATTGAGACGAAACCTGACAACAGATCCGAAGTACAACAAAATTCCTTATTTCACACGTCGTCACGGATTGTGTACTATGGAATTAACAGTCCGTGAAGTAATATAGCCAACAGTGAAATATAATTAGCTCGGATCTCCGAATTTTTCGATACGGTCAAGTGAGAAAAACTCTGATGATTAAGAGCATGCTACAGTCATTTTTTTACTCTTCTTTACCGACCTTACCCAGTTTTCACTTGTTTTCACTGATAGCAAAGCCTACGCGTCACGAGCGCGGAAAAGGAACCAAGAGTGCAATTCTAGATGGAATTCCGAAGATATACATCGGAAAACTTCTTTGTTTCATGCAACAATGAAGACGTATTCTTTTAAACTGCACAAAATGGTAATTGTCGATGTCAAGCGGTGGTCGCGGCCATGATTGTGAGTTTCGCCCGCTTGACATCGACAATTACCATTTTGTGCAGTTTAAAAGAATACGTCTTCATTGTTGCATGAAACAAAGAAGTCTTCCGATGTATATCTTCGGAATTTCATCTAGAATTGCACTCTTGGTTCCTTTTCCGCGCTCGTGACGCGTAGGCTTTGCTATCAGTGAAAACAAGTGAAAACCGGGTAAGGTCGGTAAAGAAGAGTAAAAAAATGACTGTAGCATGCTCTTAATTGAGGGTGTCTAGCTGTCACGAAAATCTGGAAAACCGGGAATTGTCATGGAATTCGGGCTCATATCCTGGGATTTTTCAATTTTTAACCTACAGCTTATACAATTTTTGGAAATATTCAAAATCCAGCGCCGCTCCGAAAGTTAGCTTAGTTTCTTCGAATTGAAATGTTTATTCATGGTGGCCACTTTTTTCGGGAAAAAATTCCCCGACTTTCCCTGACTGGTTGATCAATTTTTCCTGACCGAAATTCTAATATTGTCTTAATTAGTGCTACAAGATAATACCCCTAATTCTTGATTTCATTCCGATGCAAATTGATTAGGAAATCCAACAATGTTGAGAAAAATCATATGAAATTTTTTTAATTTTCTTGCCAAATCATTTACGACACGTTAGCAATTTCTTTTACTTTTTCCCTGACCAAGTTTGAAATTCCCTGAGATTTCCCTGATTCCTTGACCAATTTTTGTTTTCCCTGACATTTCCCGGTTTTCCCGGTTTTCCCTGACCGTGGCCACCATGTTATTAAATTAAGACTGATTTACGCTTGAATTTTTCTATTTAATTCTTGCTTCGTCAAAAAATTGAAGCCAAAAATAGCCTAATTCGAATTAAAAATTGCGAATTTCCAAAATTTAACAATCCTCAAATGATCTTTACATTAATCGGAAACGCAATAATTAATCAACATTTGGTCTTTACAAAAAAAAATAACAATTTGATTTTGTAACGAAAATTTATGTTGTCCAAGTTACAAAGAATTCGCAATAAAAAATTGTGTTGCTCAAGTAGATTAGGTTCAGAAATTGCTGGAAAAGTTGAAATTTTCACCTGGAAAAAGTCTAAAAGTCGTCAAATGTCCCACTTTAGGACGTCTTCAAGAGTTAGGACAAGATTTAGACGTCCAAAAGTGGGACATTTGACATCCATACAACGACTTTCAGGCAACATTGAGTTCTATGCTGTCTGGGGAGGGTTTGTGTTTCATCCCTGTTCGTTGAATGCGATATGAAAAGACACAACTATAAAACCATGTTTTCTACATTCGTCAGCTATAATCATCACCGACCGATTATGAGTCTTGGTAATTAGATTCAAATCGAGACAGTCGAGGAGAGGGCACTAATCCCTGGTGAGTGATGAAATAAAATGTGTCATAAATGATTAAGTGCACGTGACGTACGACGGTAGAAACATATTTTTTCTAATACTTAATACAGTGACGTTAAAGAACCTGCGATGATCGCGCAACTGTACGTAGTACTGTCTGAGTCATGCCAAATCTACAATGGCACTTTACTCAAACGTAACTGTGACACATAATCAGATCTGTACGCAAATACACATAATTTCTGTGGTATCGTTACGGACAATATTAGCTGATAGGAGAATGACAATATAGTGAATAATAGTAATGTATTTTCTGAAGCATAACATGTTTTTCGTATCATTATATACACATACGTGGTCAATTAATTGTTTTAAGAAAAAAAAAAAACGTACAATTGGATACATTTTGAAGGGCAGACTGGGCTTAGGTATCAATTACTCCTAAGCTAAGGGATACTCGCGATATTTCGTACCATTTACACCTGACGCACACCTGACGAACTAATGATTTTCTCGATTCACCTTCCTTAACAAAATTAATTAAGAATAATTTATTTGAATATTTAATTAGATATTACACTTAGGTATTTAAAATTAGAATGGGTGTTATTTTATGTAACTTAGAGTATATATGTGTAATGTGGTTAGAGCGTCGCGTGATTGATTAATTTTTTTTTTTCCTTTTCTTTCCAGTATAAATAAGTCTCATTCTTAATATTCCCCCAACATTGACTGATCGACCTTAGACGCGATTTTATCCAATCTAACAGCGTCGTCAATGTCTTGTGTAAATAAAAGTACAAACTGTGGCACATCCCTTGACTGTGACCACCAATCGGTATTCAGCATTTATTTTATTAATTAATTACTTTTTCATGTTGTCAATATTTTTTTTCTCAATTTCTTTGCTTTTTTTTTACAAATTACGCTAAGTCTCCAATTTCATTTCACCGTTATAATTTGTTCTCCTCACTTCTAGCCCTACAGATATGTCCAGGGCGTGGTTAAACTTTAGTTAAATCGAAGAATTTTCTGATTCCTAATTAGTATTCTTATACCATTATAACGAACATTTTCTTTTAAAAACGACTTCAATAATCATGTTCTGCTGAACTGTAATTTTCCTAATAAAGTGAATAATGGCGAAACAATAAAATAAAAAAAAATAAAAAAAAAACCAAGCACAGTTAACCCACAATTTAACATCCGGTCTGTGTATGGATATGCAAGTTTATAGTAGACAGGTATAATACTATGAATATTGGCAGTAATATTGTTTGGACTTATTTTTTAGTTTTCTGGGCTCTCAAATTCGAGTATGTAGTTAGCGGGGTTTTTTTCTTGGATTTCGAATCGTTCGAGTACTTTGACGAATGTTGATCTACATTCGGATTGAACCCATTGGATTCTTCATTGATCCGACGACTGGTGGACGGCGCATCGTACCTGCCAAAATATTGACATTGACAAGAAAAAAAAAAACAACGAAAATTATTCGTGGCCAAACAACATACGAATTGTGTTATCCATAACGGCAGAACATTTAGTGAAGCTGGATAAATCCCGTTCCACGTTGCAAGATTTGTCTTGTTAGTTTACTTGCGCAACGTTTTTAATTGCTCAGTAGCAGGATTAGTCTCAGGTATTATGATATGTTTAGTGCAAATGTTGAGGAACCAAAAAATTTATACTCCAGCCACAGTGGCTCGGCTGAAAGTGAGCTCAAAGTTATTGCGATGCGACGTCGTCTTGCAACGTGTTAACATTAACGTGTGTTGAACTGAGAAGTTAGTTAGTTTGATGGAAAGTTCCAACCCTTGGGCTGAGATCTAATGAATGAGGATAGCAGTTTAACTGTACGTTATAGATTGTGGCACGCCGTTCACTGTCTTTGACTTCAAAACATCATTTTCATAGGACATGATAGTTTCTCTCCCGTTCTCGAATACTCTGCAACGACAATAAAATGTATTGAGATGATGTTAGTCGACTACGTTTACCAAGAGATAACGAATCAATCGATCAATCAGTGATAATGAAACGAAACAATCATTACTTTTTCGTTGTTATCTTTTTGCCGCTGATGAACCTCGTCGACGTGCTCGTTCTCTTAACGGCTGCTCCGCCACTGGGTCCACCAAAGTTGCTGTTAAAGGTACTAAACGACGTAAAACTGCCATCCCTGGAGCCTAGTACGTCGTGCAACTGCGGGCCCAAACTAAGTCCTAGCGGACCAAAGAACGGCGCGCTCAGGCTGTTGTGACTTGGGTGACTATGTCTGTTCAGTCCACGCCGAGTGCCACCCCCGTGAAAATCTGAAAAAAAATTAACGACAAATTAAGATTGGATATAGAAACACTAAAAAGGTGATTCATTGTCAATTACCAGCAAACAGGTCCGCAAAAGGCGTCCCACCGAAGAATTCTCTGAACACATCTTCAGGATCTCTGAATACAAACGGCCCGCCAAATTGTCGGTCAAATTCATCTTCGTGCCGCCTTTTGCTGCCAGGGGGCATGTGAAGTCCTTCCTTTCCAAACTGATCATAGACGCGTCTTTTTTTCTCTAGAAAAATAAAGAAAAAAAACCCGACGTTTTTTTAGATGTTCTACTACAGGGGTATCACTCCAATTCCAAAAGAGGATGCAGGTTCGGGCTGTTAGTAGACGACGATGAACTTAGGTGATTTATGACCTGGATCAGAACCGCTGTACATGTACGCTGTAGAGAGAATGATCTTTCAAAAACTTGTTGATAAATTGACCATTTTACAATCATGTCATCAAACTCGAAATCAAAATCATCGGTTAGGGGTATAAAAAAAAATCATTCCATCTCATCAGAAAAGCAAAAATGCGGCCAACACAATGTTAAAAGGCAAGGTTGCTAGTCGCGATGAATGCCACTCTGGTAACGACGACGTTGTATTATTTCCAACTTCCTACTTGATAGAACCGGGATGTAGGACTTTCTGTTTTCAAGATTTTTGATTCATGTGAACTAAAAATATATGCCTAACGATAGATATTTGTTCCAAGAAATTGAAGAAAATCAATAACTAAACTGGGAGACTCGAGTTTCTATTTCATTCAATCATAATCGTTGAAATATCTTCATAAGATGGTGTCCAGGGGTCATTGAAGCGGCAGAAATAGTATTGCTAACAGTATCCCTAGACTCTGGTTTTATCATAGGTAAGAATGGCCACCAGAAGTTTTAGTAGCAGCGTGTCGTTTAATGGGAGGGCTTTGTCAAGGATCTTTTATTTGAAGACACTCTTAAAGTGTTTTGTCAATGGTACCAAAATATCGCTGGAAAGGAGAGTCAAAGAAACTCCGGAAGGTGAATCCTCGGCCTGGTCTTGACGACGCCTTCTGATACAATCGCTGGTCATAGGTTCTTCTTTTCGCATCTGGATACCGATACGTCATCACAATCCGGGAACAGAGAGATTTTTTTCTTCTAATTTGATTTTTCAAAAGCATTGTTAAGCGTCATAATAGAAGTAGGTTCCTTCGAAACACCTAATAAATAAAACTAACAGACGGACGCAGTTAGTCTTGGATTATTGATGATTGAAACAACAGTTTTAATCCACGTAATGATTTGATTGCTTTACTAGTAATGTGAAAATAGTTAGGCAACAAAGCTACCAAAAATCTGACAGAGGTACATTAAATTTATCGTACGAATATCTCATTAAATTAAGAAGAAAAAGCCCCACCCTGGAATCATCGACCACTACATTAATATTATTGTGGCTAATGTATGAGAACAATTTTCTCTGGCTCGATACAATCGCTTTCGAGTAGTAAGATAACGTGTCGAGTTTATCAAAGAGTAAAAATAACCAACATTTTTATGATTCCAGGACGGGTATACACTCAAGTCTTATTATCTTAATCAGAATTTGGCTGATGAACGATTTGAACAAAAACAATTCAATTTAAACAAGTGGTCGATATTTCAATGTGAACTAATCAAACATAGCCAATAGAGTGCTAATCAGAAGCTCGTCTCAGTTAACATTCGATCATTGCCTGTTCTCCCATTGTTAATACATTATGATCCTTTACAATCATCGTCGTTTAACTCGTTGTTATTGCATTGTTGAAATGTATTTATGTCACCAGAGGCATGTTATCACAACAGCGCAGTTTATAACAGTGGTTTTATCTTGTATCTTGAGAACATGCAAAATGATTACGCTACAGGATAATAATTACAACGTCTCGCCGTTCGCCAAGTTCTTCAAAGCACCCTTGTCACAGGTACGGCGAAAATGGGTGGATTTCACCTTCAAACTGGTGGCGGTGGGAGTTGATTTGTTTCATAATTGATTGAGAAGAAAAAGACTTCCGATAGGAAGCCGCTCAAAGGGAACAGCCTCTTAACATTAAGAAATAAATCTAGCCGAAGAAAGCTTATATATACACTTGGTGTTAAAAAGTTATATCTACATTGCTTTGTATACATAGATGCGCAACTCGTAAATAAAAAGCATTCAAGCCAGTACATGGTGGCCACTTTTTTGCGGAAAAAAAATTCCCTGACATTTCCCTGACTTTCCCTGACCTAAATATAATTTTTCCCTGACTGAAATTTGGACGAATTAGTGGTTATTCAAGTATGTAATAATAATGCTTTAAATCCATGGTGAAAGAAAATGATTTTTGAGAATACTTTTGATTGCATAAATGTCGCTGGGGATCTTTTATTCTGTCTTGTTTCGTATGACCATGAAATTCCTTTGCTTTTCCTTGACTGTTCTTCGGATTCCCTGACAATTCCCTGACTTCCCTGACCATTTTTCGAATTCCCTGACTTTTCCCTGATTTCCCTGTTTTCCCTGACGAGTGGCCACCATGCAGTAACAAACTTATCTTGAGGACACAAAACTGACACGACTATAGGCAAGCTATCATCAATCGAAACTGTAGCGACTTCGGTGTGTGTCCAGTGAAAGAGAAGAGAGCGTGTAAAATGAGGGTAAAATTATATTGATACGAACCGAACAGCGCTGTCAATTCAATTACCATAATTTACAATAGTCACAAATTGCAAAGCACATGCTAAGCGCATGGCTTGGTGCTAACAAACATAAACTAGCGTGTTGATTGAAAGTAGAACCATGTAAATAAGAAGGGAAAAATGTTACCATCGATCAAAACTTCGTATGCCTCGGAGATCTCTTTGAACTTCCTGTTTGCCTCGTCTAAATTGTCAGGATTTTTGTCCGGATGCCATTTCAGTGCTAACTTTCTGTATCTGTAACAAATAAACAAGTTTATCCATAAATTATTGTAAACTAAATTGCAAAGGGTTTGATAAAACAACTTTTAGCTTATTTACACTCTGCAAAAGCTGTTTTTTTTTTTTTTTTTTTTCAGCGACAATTGAATTCTGGAATGAAGTAACATATATGCATGAGTTGAAATGATGATGATTGGAAGACGATTAATGAAATCTCTTTGTGGAAAGAAGTACGTCAACTGGCCGTATGATCTTGAGGTAATCGGGCAACGCTGAGTGCCTCGCACCGGTTACACAGAAATTTGTAAGTTTATTCGAGCGGATTTTTAAGTGAAACCATGTAACAGTTATAGCAGAGTTTATTTTAGTTCCTGTTTTATTTTGTTCTCTATTACCGTGCGGTGGCCGTGAAACGGGTCAGAGCCCCCATGGGTTGAACTTCGAGTTTATTGCGGAGAGTGATCCAAGAACTGTTATATAAATAACAAATGTGACACCTTTGCGGTCCAGAATCGTTCGAGATATTTCTATTTTAGTCCACCAGCTATAATCAATCCGTCTATGTTTACCCACCCTGCGGGCTAATTCATCTCGGAAAACGGCAAGCCAACGCGATACCTTATCGTTCAACTTTATCGCGATAGGAATTAGAATGTGAATCGATCGTTTTCTAAGGACAAATTTATCGTAACGACCTGGTGAAAAAATAGGTTGAGCAAAAATTTTGATTTTTATGAACGTTGTTGGCATTTCAGCCGCTATTCTGGAATACTTACGCTTTTTTAATGTCTGCGCCGGTAGCGTTCCGTGAGACATCGAGGATCCGGTAGTAGTCAACCATCGTGGCCGTAGACTCTTAGGCAACCACCTGTCGACGTAAGATTCATGAATACGTTGTAATCGGTAAATCCGTGTCTCAGACTCTCGCCATTTCTGCGTGAAATATCACTGTTTGATTCGCGTAATTTGTTTTCATCGTTTGTACAGACAGTTTATTGTTGGCCCTGATTCATAACGGGCAACGCGACAACACACTCATTGTCAGTTGCACTCCACCAGCGTCTGATACTTCGTTGAATTATTTCAATACTTTCGCGATTTATAAATCATAAAGGGAGAGTTTTTGCCACGATATAAGAGTCACTGTCAATTTCGACGAGAAAATGGGGAAAAAATGGTGTTTCGAACAGCGAATGCATTTATATTTCTCAGGTTGACATAATGTGTAGGTACTGGGATATTTCCTAGTCGAAAACTGTTAAAGTCAAAGCCTGGGCCAATGAAAATTCTAAAGATAGCCGAGAAGCATCTCCAGAATAGATTTAAACGCGGAGGTGGAGGTCATTCGGAAATCTTCGGTAGCTGTGCGAACTAAGTAGTATAGACAAACTACTATATTTCTAAAATTCCTCTAATGATATCATCTCACCACGTTCTATTCCCCATCTGCGGTTTAACAATTTTCTTTTTTTTTTCTCTTTCTTAAACAATCAATAAAAATTTCAACCCTTAATTTCCAGTGGTGAGAATGTAAGGAATAATAACAATAATCAACATGTACGCTTCCATTCAAGAAAACTCGGAATATCACGTGTCTCTGATTAATATACAGCAACAGAGACGAATTTCACGATATGAATAAATATCAACGATAACAAGGACGAAGAGTTTAATAATTCATGTACACGGACCAAATGGTAAATTTCGCTGACGAGCTCGGGTTAATTAGCATCGCGACCTTGAATTAGTTAATCAACCCATCTACCAACGCATCCAATCCTCTATTCTTTCAAGTATAATGAATTCTATTTTCTTATATTTTATAAATAGTATTAATGTTCCTGAGATTATGAAACGTTGAGAAAAAGTTAGCGACTGGATTTCACACAGTTTGGAAATTTTATTACAAATGACTAATTCCAGTCCGCAAATAGGCGTTATTTCAGAAGTCGAGGAAATTATGAATAGACAATAAATTTCTCAGAGTATTCAGACTAATTTATTCATAACTTGGTAATAACTCTGCCAGTTTTTCCGATTCGTGGTCGAAGATAGAAAAAATTAAAAAACAATGGGTTATTTCAAATACGTGTTCAATGGAAGAAAAGACAAAAATACGATCGACTCATCACAAATGTGCAATAATTGGCAAAGAAGAAACCCGGTTCTACGCGGGCTTTTTTCCGCACCGGCCTTACGCGATGATGAATTTTTGACTATACATACATAGTTATAAATTTCACTGAAATGATGAAAGAATTCGAACGCATATATAAATACCCGTTGGTCATTGATTAGTCATTCGATTTGCGTGCGGGGTCGATATACCTGGTAATATGATTACCGGTTTCCAAGAAGCCGCCGCGAATGATTCCCTATTTCGTAGAATGATGATGCGTTAGAACCGCTCGCAAACAATCCATGGTAACACCTGTTGATCGATCGATCTTCGCAAATTTATACACTCCTCAAAAGAATTGAAGCATCACCCATTTTTTAGCTGAAAAATTGGGCGATATTCAAAGTGCCATAACTTCGTGTGAAATGTTCGCAGAGGAGGAGTCAAAAGCGCATTTTGAACCTTGGCGCCTTAGCTTTCGTGAACATTTATTCAAATTTGGCCAGCGCCATTTTGTTTTTGAGTTTTGGCCCCGTAAAGACACTTGTGTCACTTTGTCAAGTGAAAGTGTAAAGTTTGAGGTCATGTACGGGGAGGAGGAATTTTGTGACCGAAATTCGAAATCGGCCATCTTGTAGGCGCTGATTTTCTCTGCAAAATACATTTTTGATATCCAGGTTCGGATTTTTTTTCGCAATGTTATTCAACTTTCCAACAAAAAACGTCAAAAAAACTTTGAGCGGCCATTAAAATCGACCCGTTTATCGGAAAAGGGCGAACAAAAACTCATTTTCAAGGTGAAAGTATCGACTATAATTTGCTGCCAAGGAAAATCGAATTCCGCCCCGATTTAACCCCTTCCCCTAATTTTTATCACAAAAAAACGTGTTCAGTAAACCGTTGAATTTGACTACCTTTTTCAATCAAGCATAGCATCATTTTTTATGAAGCATAATTCAAGCATCATTTTCAATGAAGCATAAATGATTCAAAATTCAATTTAAAAAAAAAAAGGACGTGAAAGTTCGAAGCTTTCTTCAAAATGACCCCCTTACGACTGTTGTACGGTTTTCGTGAACCGAGATTTAAGCTGCTTGGTCGGACTGACACATACACCCTTCGAAAAGTTGAACATTTGGAAATTTGAAAAAGCTGAAATTTCGAAGTTGGAAGAAAAGAGGATTTATTTTTTTTTTTAATTTGGAGATTTTATGATTTCTTTGGTCAAATTTACCATTTTACCATTTTCAAATTTACCAAAATCTCCAAATCTGAGAAAAAAAACAAATTTCCAACTTCGGAATTTCAGCTTTTTCCAAATTTTCAACTTTTTGGAAGGTGTATACACGTGACTTCAAGAGTGGTCAACCCCTCGTGTCAGTCCGACTAAGCAGCTTAATATAAGCGCCGTGAATTTCGGTCGATGTAGTGCTTTTTTCAACTTCGGATATCTCGGTTCACGAAAACCGTACAACAGTCGTAAGGGGGTCATTTTGAAGGGAAAGCTTCGAACTTTCACGTCCATTTTTTTTTTTAATTGAATTTTGAATCATTTATGCTTGGTTGAAAAAGGTAGTCAAATTCAACGGTTTACTGAACACGTTTTTTTGTGATAAAAATTAGGGGAAGGGGTTAAATCGGGGCGGAATTCGATTTTCCTTGGCAGCAAATTAAAGTCGATACTTTCACCTTCAAAATGAGTTTTTGTTCGCCCTTTTCCGATAAACGGGTCGTTTTTAATGGCCGCTCAAAGTTTTTTTGACGTTTTTTGTTGGAAAGTTGAATAACTTTGCGAAAAAAAATCCGAGCCTGGATATCAAAAATGCATTTTGCAGAGAAAACCTGCGCCTACAAGATGGCCGATTTCGAATTTCGGTCACAAAATTCCTCCTCCACGTACATGACCTCAAACTTTACACTTTCACTTGACAAAGTGACACAAGTGTCTTTACGGGGCCAAAACTCAAAAACAAAATGGCGCTGGCCAAATTTGAAAAAATGTTCTCGAAAGCTAAGGCTCCAAGCTTCAAAATGCGTTTTTGACCCCTCCTCTGCGAACATTTCACACGATGTTATGGCACTTTGAATATGGCCAATTTTTCAGCTAAAAAATGGATAATTATTTTGAGGAGTATACATACGGGGCATTCCATGTCAAATCGACCATTTTTCCTCATCATTCCTGATTCGCTTCAAAATTTCCTGTATGATTCTTCGACCTCAAAAAAGCACTCCTCAATTTTGTCAGATTTTTTTCCGTAATTTTCTGATAATCTAAAAGTGGACCTGATTTTCTTTTTAATCTAAAAAAAATTCTCAAAAATCGAATTTTTCATTCCGATTATTTTGACACCCGAAGCAAAGTTATGAAAATTCTCCGAAAATTCTATGGTCAATTCTCAAATTTTGGGACAATTTTCGTAATGTTGCAGAATGGCGTCATGTTTGTTCAAAATGTTTAAGATACTGAAAAAAAAATTGCCCGATCATTGGTCGGGTGTCAAGATGATCGGAATGAATAATAAGATTTTTTTTAATTTAAAAACAATCCAATTTTATATGGGTTGGAAAATCATTTAAAAAATTGACGGTTGGCGGCAAAAATCTGACAAAATTCAGAAGTTTGTTTTTTCGAGATCGAAGAATCCTACAGGAAGTCGTAAAGCGATTCAAAAATGGTGAGGAGAAATCGTTCGTCGAGTAATTGACACGGAATGTCCCATTTGTATATCCATAACCGTATATTCAAGGAAATGATATTTCGAACACGCGGAGGTCTTCTGCAGTAACACCGCAGGAGGGTCAGTTACGTTCAAGGATACGGGAAGAAGGAATACTCGGTTTCATTGCCAGATATCTCACAATCGTCGTGACTCCACACACTATACACCTCGGGTACAGAGAGACAACAGTTTTCATGAATCATAGCAAAGTTCGATTATTATAATTTTTTTTTTTTTCGGGGCCCACATCCTATCCAACATCTACTACAACAGGCGTGGGTTACCCCTGTGCAGTGGGCGAGTTTCCAACAATGGAAACGATTTCGATCCAATGTTAGTAATTCCTCGAGGTAATTCTATGTTCGTATCCATGTACCTATACGATTCAGTATTGACCCATAAAGGTGTGCCAACTATTTCCGATCTATATATCTATTTACAAAAAGTCGATTCAAACTTAGCTATACGCTAGTGAGATAATAGGCCCCGTCGTCCACGGAACCGGATGAGCGTAGGGGAAAGAACAATAAAATAAAAAAAGCGAAAATCGCATAGATTGGCAATCGTCTATTGTAACGCCTAATCTACTGTGTAAACTTTTTACTCTTTTTTGCCTCGACCGTTACCCAAAGGTGGTGGTGAATTAACAATTCAACGATCTCGCGAAATCATACCGTATAACTTGTTAGCCAAACAACGCATAGTTATCTGGTGCGAGAGGATTGAGAAAAAAACGAAAGCATCGACGCAGACAACAAACCATTAAGACTGAGTCACAACCTTTTAGTATATGGCAATGAAAAAATACGTATGTAGGAGTAGACGACAGATTTCATTAACATCTTTTACAAAACTGTTTCATTTTTTATTTCGTTTTGTGCTGATAAGAAAAAGATCGTCTGCGGATTGATATTTCTTTCAAAAAATCACTTGTCGTAACCGTTGATCCGATTATGTCTCTCCTTCATCGTTTGAATGAGGGAAATTGAAAAAGAAAATTTTGGACCAAGTTATCTTTCGATAACTGACCATAACTTATCACAGGATATTTTTTCCTCGGTTTCCCTCATTCACATGATGAAGAATTGCTCTTCGAAGAAAATGAGACGTCGAGTCGAGCCTGAAACCTTACGACAAGTGATTTTTGAAAAAGTCAATTTTTCGATGTGTAATGAACTCTGGTTTTGGAGTATGGAGAATTTGTTGAATCAGGCTGTACTGGTTCCCTCAATATTTTCGCAATATCGCTGTGCTGCTGTCTCCTCGCAAATGACCACCGGCGGAGAGCGAGAAGCAGCAAGGTGGTAACTGTGGGCGTCCTCACGCAAGTTAGTCCGTGACGTCACAGTACATATTTGGCCAGCCATCCCGAAAGAAAGGATTTTGCCAACAGTAGATTTCATGATCAGAGCGATATACGTGTATCTGATGCTCGTACTACGCTAGGACAAGGCGCTATCTGCCCGGCTTTCCAAATTTAAATATCTATTAAAGTATAATAACAATCAAGATTATTCGGCGAATGAGTCATTTTCGCGTTACCGCGGATAGCTAGGCTCTGGCCTAATGCAGAAATATCCTTTATTATTTCATCAAAGATCCACAAGTAATTAATAAACTATTTTTCCGCGTCGAGTTACTTCGTGTGAGTAAATAAATTATCAACCCCGCATCCGTCCGTTGGCTGTCCATTTCCGCTCAACGAACAATAACAAGTCCAAACCGAGATAAGAAATACACGATCGACGTAAGAATGAAATAAATTGCGAGATATAGACAATATGACTAATACATTTCACGCTAGAGCAACTCTGTTGCAGCGCTGATTTATTTTTCTTTATTATTCTCGTCATCAATCGCAGACCTTGTAGGGCGAGTGTCGTATACTGTTTTATTATTTTACCGCTAAATCATGTACCCAGCAATGAAGTACGAACTGTAATCTTAACGGTCGTTCAACTACACGCATGCAGGTATGGCGTTCGAAGTCCTGGCTCGATTCCGCCCATGGTTGACCAATTGGATATCGATTATGGCTGCAGTTTGACCCGATTTGATAAAGTGTCGTTCATTCTTCAACTTACGATCCCAGGACAAAGAATAACATCGAGTACCGTAACAAAGAGCTCCAGACTACAATACCGTACATCTAACTTGTTGCCTTGAACGAGCCGTTCGGCCTGAGACCTATTACCGACTCGTGTGTCTAGAAAATAAAACCTAATCAACGCGAATGTAGGTGAACGCCGATTATCTAGATCCATATAAGGACAAGTGTCAGTTTTTATCGATAAAAAATTTTTGAAATCGCTCGGCCTCGGAAAAATCCCGAGTTCATAACCTCAAACGGAACCTGAAATTCAATCTATGCGAGGTTTCTATTTATCGTGCGAAGAGGAGCAGCACGTGGAAATTTTATAGCATGCTCCTGTATTCATGTTGCTTATATCATCTAACCAGGAGGATACGAAACTGGTTTTCGACAGTTTATCATCCGACTATGTGGAATTTTAATTTCACCGTTTCGGATAATACGAAATATTGACAGACTTTACTAGAAAGGTTTTGCGATAGGCTCAAGTGCGATATGGCAGTGAGGCTTCAACCGTTGATAATATTTTATCGCGGTGACGGTAGTATCAAACACTAGATATCCGTAATGCGAGGCGATATGATTTTTTTTTTCCGTTAAGTGACGTACACCCTAGCTGACTGTCTAATAAATAACGTGTCAAAACATAAAAGGCTTAGACGATAACAGCTGATATAACCCTATTTTAATCAACAATTGGTATAATAATAATAATAATAATCGGAAAATTTTTATCGACGAGAAAGAAGAAAGGCACCACCAGCCTATTGCACCTTCCGTTTGGTTTCGAGAAATAAGATATACTCACCGGAAAAGTGGTTCCTTTTCGTCAATGATTACAAAACTCACTAAATTTAAAACACGAAAGTTTAGGGTATATTTTATCTCCTTAATCTAGGATGGTTTTTGTTGTGTGTTTTTTTTCCCCTCCGTTGTCGTTGTATTTAGGTTTTCTTTTTTTAAAAACCAGGGAACAGACACACAGACCTAGGGCACAAACGGCGGACCTCACCACAAAAGTGGAGAAATTTTAACACCCGAGTGAAGTTGCCTGCAAACAAATGAACCCCGAGCGTTCGCCCGATCGATACGCAAGATGGCGGATCGCGGATGCTTCGATATCTTCGATATGCGGCTGCTATTTGAACCCGCTTCTCACTGCCAACTAAAAAACACAGGGCCGTCGACGCCAGTCGTTTGCAATCGAAACCTCGAAGCGTCGACGACGTTCGAGGACATCGAGATCGAATTTTGAAATTTCACATTCTTCTTTTTTCAGGCAGTCAACGTTTAGTTTTAATTTTCCTACGATACCAAACCGCTGTATTGTAAAATAATTAACAAAAATATTCAGTAAAAACGTCAGAGAGCTCGATTACAATTTTTAATTCCCATTTCCACGAGTTATTTGAATGTTTTACGGTGGCGCCAGTGTCGCGCTCTGACATGTCAAAATCGACTGCTTGCTGACATCGTATAAATCGTAGATTGATATTAATTTTTTCAAACAAAATAGACAATGGCGGGATCAGCGCTGCGGCGATTAATGGCCGAGTATAAACGTAAGTGGGATTTGCTTTGCGGAATTGACATTTTCCCGAGATTAATTTTTAGCAGAAGCTAACCTCAATTCAGGAAAGTCTGAAACTCGGATTTTACCGTGTTTCAGAACTAACGTTGAACCCGCCGGAAGGAATAATCGCGGGACCGATAAACGAGGAGAACTTTTTCGAATGGGAAGCTCTGATAACGTAAATGATATTCTATCAAATTATACAAAGTACAGTCTCGTCAGGTGAAACGAAAGTCACGTGACCTAGACGCGAGTGCGAGAGAGATAGCGCGATAGCCCACTTGGAATTTTCGAACGCCCTTTTTGCAGCCAACACACATTCGATTGATGTGAAATTGATATCAGTGACGTAGAAAAACTTAATGAAGGGCATGACCCTCGTGGATTTTCGAAAATCGAGACGTAAATACAGTTTTTCAACAATATTGTTCTGTAATCCAAGGAAGTGCTGCCTCTCTCCACGAGGGGCAGCACCTCCTTACGTTACAGAACAATATTGTTACACAAAATTCTAATTATGTCTTTCGATTTTCGAAAATCCACGAGCATCGTGCCCTTCGTTGAACTTTTCTACGTCACTGATATCCATTTCACATCAATCGAATGTGTGTTGGCTGCAAAAAGGGCGTTCGAAAATTCCAAGTGGGCTATCGCGCTATCTCTCTCGCACTCGCGTCTAGGTCACGTGACTGTCGTTTCATCTTAAAGACACGAGTTTAATTTATCCAGCGGTCCTGAAGGAACGTGTTTCGAGGGTGGAGTATTTCCAGCAAAGCTCATTTTTCCCCCAGACTATCCTCTCAGTCCGCCAAAGATGCAATTCACGTGCGAGATGTTTCACCCAAACAGTAAGTTCGATTAAAGTAATATGAAAAAAAAAAAAGAAACTCATCATCGAGGTAAGTAAAATCAAGGTGGTATGTCGAGTTGGGAGAATTTCAGTCGTCGTAAGGTCAAAAAGTGCGTATAGTTCGAGACAACACCACCTGTACGTTGTGTATGTGGTCGTATTTAACATTGATGTTATTTTAAATCTACAGTATATGCCGACGGGAGGGTTTGCATCAGCATTCTTCATGCGCCAGGAGACGATCCAATGGGTTACGAAAGCAGTGCGGAAAGGTGGAGCCCTGTACAGAGTGTAGAAAAAATTTTATTGAGTGTCGTAAGCATGTTGGCGGAGCCGAACGACGAGAGCGGGGCTAATGTTGACGCTGCCAAAATGTGGAGGGAAGATCGTGCCGAATTTGAAAGAATCGCTCAAAGACTCGTGAAGAAAACTCTTGGAATTCCATCTTAGACTCTGTTACTTAAATTGTTTCAAAGTTATATTATAATCTCTGATCGGAATACTTTTAGCAATCGTTTTTTATCTAATTTCATCCAATTAATTGTATATAAAATAACTAATACAGTTCATTTGGGCTTTCCGCTAACTGAGTATTCACTGTGGTGCAGGAGTAGGTAGATAAAATAAAGACCAATCGAAATTTGATGCAACATATATTGAACAATTCAAACTATCGCACGGCTGGTCTGTCCGTTAATGCAACAATCATTTGTGTGGTCTGACAATGACCAAACATGTTCGACTGCGGTTTTAAATGAGTATCAAATAGTTTGAACAGAACATTCTGGACTGTAAACTTAATGATATTGAGACGACTACAAACTAATTGTAAGTATTTGTCAAATAACGGATTTCTTATTGGCTTGTAACAAGTTCTCTTCTTCAGAGATAACTTAATGAAATTCGTCTGTTATGTGGTATACATCATATGCTAAATACAGAAGTTTCTTATTATCTTAATAATTTCATTTTCCTCCACTAGAGTTACCAGATTTATAAATGTGTATATTCATAATAACTTAAAAAAATTTTCTTTGGAATTAATTCGTCGTATCGTACTTATGATTGTATGGTAGAAAAATTTTTACATCTAATCGAAGAGAAAACCACGTTCAAAAGAATCTTTTCTTCGCATTTCGCACGTGATCGCTCGCCGTGAGAGCTGTCCCTTTATCTAAACTTCATCTTAGGTGTATGTCTTATGCAAAATATGAATCTCTAAGAGATTCGCAAGTACCGTTGACAGTTTCCAAGACGTTTCATTTTCAATTCAATGAGGGGTCATTCGCTTAATTATGAGGATCCAGGATTCTTCTGATAATATAAAAGTACAAAGCTCTTGTAGCTTTTCGTTTAGGCCCGTATACAGTTGCAGCTCCTACGTATTTCTTACATCCAAATGAATTAACCAAGTGATTATCACTTGAAAAAAAAAAAAAATTGCACGTTCCGTTATTATGATTCCAGAAGCACCATAGAGCGTTTAATTACTGTTCAATTAAACTGAAAACATATTCTTCATTTTCATTTTCTTTTCAAACATGCGATCATTAGAATACACAGGGGATATTTTTTTCAGTGACGATTGATACTATAATAGTATTTCATAATCAATTGACCCAACTCTGAATGATCCCAGAATCGCGTTGAAATCGTCTCTGATAGACAAACTTAAAGTTTCATCTACAATTTCTTTTATCAAAGTGGTGAACCGAAAATCTATAATCACAACTCATTAATTTTGTTGAATTAAATTCAACCTTGGTAATAACATTATTCCATTCGCAATCTTGACTCCTTTATGATCAATTATTTAGGGTTGCAACGCTTTGACCGATATTTTCAGATTCAATCCTCACGCCTCGATACTGTAATTTTTCGAGGCAAAACTAAAAGTCTGAAGCTCAAGATAAAAATGTTGCCACCCTAATCGATACATTACCAATATGGTAATCGTAATTATCACAGCACACAGTTCACCAAGATTATTTATTCGAGTGAGAGATAATTAGTACTGGATTGATATTACATTTTGCATAACACCAATCAATTGCATTGGTGCTGACCTAGTGTTATGTTTTAGAGGTATAAGAACATGATTCATTTCCATTAATATCTAGGTATATTCTAGTTGAAATAAACGATATAGAATAAATAAGTAAAGCTTTAAGTTCAAAACATAAATATAGGAATGTTACAGTGTACAACTAAAACTTGATAATTTCGTTGATAAATAAAATAATAAAGAACTTCGCAACATATAACGTAAATGATGGATTATGAAATTAAAGTAACAACGGGGCCAGTAATGATTAATGATTCAAAGAGATTGCAGCCCGTGTACAGACTAGAGGCACCTAGGTTTGTCGGGTATGACAATTCAGTGTGGTCAATTACCAAGGAGATAACGTAGTAGGTACATAATGTAATATCAAACAACAAAGTATAAACAGGGCAGTAGTGAGACCTATGGTCAAATAAATCACCATTTTTCCCCGAAGCTTCGTTTCACTCCGAAGCAAACAGTTGCGGTGATAGTTTTTCATGCTTCGCAGTTTAACGTCTACAACGACCTCAGTTTTGTTGATTTTCGGTTTGACGATATGTATGCAGTCCATGAATGCTTTCACAGTTAAGCCGAACTAACTTGCTACAGATAGAAGAAATGAGCAATTCATGGATTCAAGTCAGATATATTGCTTCTTGTTGCGCTTGGATTTTGTTTGAGCATTACGTTTGAAAGAAATAGGGTTTTTTTTTTCTCAATACTCAAATAGTAAAGTAAGAGTAAATTAAAAGGTTTTAGATCATCGTCTGAATGAATGAGCAAAAAATGTCTGACCACACAAAGAATTCGAAATCGAAGCGTTTCAATAAACAATGGGGATGTTAATATTTAGCGAATTTCGAGAATATTTGGTTGCTTCATTGATTAATTGACTACACCAGTCTTGAATATTGTTTCAATAAGTTTACCGTAAGCTCGTTGGGAAAATTATTCTTATTCTCATGGACATTTTGGATCTTAATTTTATATATAAACACCAACAATTTGGACTGATTAATGGACTGACCGATTACACGGACAGGCCAGCTACAGAAATATCACTTGGTTATTAAAATCACCGATACAAACATTTGTTTATCAAGTTTATCATATTTTTGTTAGATTTTTCCCTTTCTTGTGTCTGTGTATAACTTGTTACTTGGAACAAAGTTTATCAACTATAAGTAGAGTCCATATATCCTGGCAAAAAAAAACAACAATCGCAACTTTTCCATCTCGGCTTCAGCTACTACTGTCCACAGAGTTACCCTTTCTCGCAAAGAGGCATTGATTCGCATTCACTCTCTTCCTATAGAGGCCGTTGCTCGCGATGTCTGAAAATAATTTCATCTGTTTGTTAAGTCACAAATACAAGTGCAGGCAAACAGAAAAAAAAATAATTTACAAAGATCAAATACCTCACGACAAACCCTGAGGTGTAAAACAAATTTTCTCCAGTTCTCCCGTAGAGGAGCTGACAGGCGATTCTGCACGATCGTCTTGTTCGGCAAGCTGTTCGCTGTAGTAATGAGGTGTGCTTAGGTAATCGATGAGGCGTCGGGGCAAAGGCAGAGTCGGAATCAAATCCCTGCGTACCATCTTCAGGATAACGAATCTGCATATGTGTTGAAGGCTCTGAACCTGCTTGAACCTCGAGACAGGATGCAGAAGTTGAACGCGCATAGGACCCAACACGGGCCGCCGATGGAGGAAAAACAAATAACGTCCGCTGCGCGAGTGTTCCACTGCATTCTCGATGAAATCCACGATTGTATGGGATTTGAATTTGGTGCAACTCCCAAAACTGAAGTTACCTGCGTTTGGCAAAATATGTTCGCATTATGACAGGGCTAAACTGTTGCGGTAGAAGAGTCTGTCTTAAAAAAACCTCATATCACTCACTAGAAGAACTATTGAAAAGTTTGCTTCTAACGCATTGGGTTTGTATCCCGATCTCATCACAGACTAGGAATTCAAATCATCAAAATTTCTATCAGAATTCTGACAGTGATAATAACAGATAAATTTTTATGCACACCAGATTTCGCGGTTTCAAGACCTCTCTCTAATTACTTCAATGGATTTGAATAAAAAAATTCCAGATGAACGATCCCAATTTATTTCCTCACTGCCACCGAAGACACAGAATTTGTATACCAAAAATTAGTATAAAAGTTCAGAACAGCAATAGTCATTCACTCCTTGATATCATTTTAGCAAATCCCAAGAAACCGTTAGTGCCTATTTAATTTTTGTTGTAAAGCATATTTACACACACACACAGAATAAAGGCGAGGAAAATTCTTCACCGGGAAGGGTAGGAAGGATGAAAGAAAAAAAAAATTAATCAATTTGCTTTCAATTTGCAATATATTTTACGTTCTATGCGACTGTATGAGGCATAAATCGACGTTTTTGGCACCAGGCTTGCCCCATTTTCAAGGGTGACATTAATCCAAGTAGGCAAAACCAATATCTCCGTTTTCCTTATCGGTACAGATAGAAGAAATTCAAGAGTCAAGGTAGACAAGAACATAGAACGGCAGCTACCGCAACAATATGTCGCGTGTCTAATGACATAAGGTCGTAAGCGCCAAAAACACGATTTTGGTGGCAAAAGGTCGTATAATATTTTTTTTTCGCCATTCGCTCTAAAAATGATCGAAACGTATTACATAGATCAATTGAAATTACGAGGTCGAATAATATAAATGCAAAAGGTCGTATGTTGGGCGAATACGTCATTCTTTCATTACAATTTTTGAGGAAAATAAAAACAAATGGTAAAAGCAGAAGGTCGTATCCGCCATTTTTTTTTCAATTTTTCATGATTTTTCCAAAAAGCTGTAAAAACCCGTGAAACGCAAAGAAAAATCGAAATCGACGACGTTTCGAGAAATTCGATTAAAAAAAATCGTTGTTAAAAGCAGAAGGTCGTATCCGCCATTTTTTAGTTTTTTTATTTTTCATTATTTTTCCAAAAAGTTGTAAAAACTCGTGAAACGCAAAAAAAAAAATCGAAATCGACGACGTTTCGAGAAATTCGATAAAAAAATTCGTTGTTAAAAGCAGAAGGTCGTATCCGCCATTTGTTTCAAGTTATTTTTCATGATTTTTCAAAAAGTCTCAAAAACACCTGAAACGCGAAGATAAATTTAAAAAACGACCGGTTCGAAAAATTCGATAAAAAATATTCGCAGATAAAACCAGAAGGTCGTATCCGCCATTTTTTTCCGTTTATTTGGCGGTCACGACCTTCTGCAATTAACGGAAACCATTTTTTTTCTGTGAAGTTAGGACTGAAAGGTCGTATCCACCGGTACATACGACCTTCTGCTTTTAATTGACCTAGTATTAAATTTCAACGTTTATGAACGAATCTTCGGGTCCTTAGTCTAAATAAGATTTTAAAAAAATATACGACCTTTTGCTGTTACGAAAAGCAAAAAGTCGTATATTGGCGCTTACGACCTTATGTCATTAGACACGCGATGTGCAAAGATATCGGTAAGCTTGCTTGCAAGCCCGAATAAATTTGCAGCATCAGAAAAATCCTTCCAGCAGTTTTTCAATAATGCTAGTATGGGCTGTGGAAAAAAATGTCAGCCTCCTGCGATGAAAATGTATGCGCAAGGAACCTTGCGAAGGAGATTTTCATCGCAGGAGGCTGGAATGTTTTCTAACAGCCCATGCTAGCATTATTGAAACACTGCTGTAAGGATTTTTCTATACACCTCTTTTTAATATTGCAAGAATCAAAATAGTACATTTCGATACTAGAGCGAAAAAAATTTTTTGAGAGTGCGTAAAGTGCGATTATATGCAAGCTTGCGTGCGTATAAAGGCACTTTTCAGCACGGCGTGATGAAAAACCTATTTTTGGCAAAAAATTCACCCAAGTCTCCACTTAATAAAGATAAAGATGAACTGGAAGAAAGATTCTACCAGTCTACTAGTTTAATAAAAATGTGATGAACCAGATTATCCTAACATGACTGACAAACAAAAACGCATTATTGTTACTTGAAGCTGACGAATTTTTGTATCGATTACCAAATTAGTTTAGTACAACAAGTTATAAGATAGGAATGTTGTCGATGGCGTAAAATTTCACACAGCTATTTGAATTTAATAATAAAATGATGAGACTTGTATTGAAAAATGTTAAAGAAAAACAGCATAAAAATCAGGAAAGTAAACTTACCCTGATCATGCTCTATCCTGACGTGCCTCACGCAGCTGTTGAGTCTAAAGGACAATGAAAAAATGTAGTGGTCGTCGCTGCTATCTCTCACAATAAACGATCCATCCGGTTCGTTGGATAATATTTTTTCCGCCGCTTCGCCAGATATGGGCCCCCAATACCATCCGTACTGAAGAACAGAAGAAATTTCGTTTAAGGAACAATGAATGAATCCAAATGACAAACATGACTCGAATTCTTACGTCTTTGACTTTTTCAATGCTGGCAGCAAAGTCCATGCTCGTATCCTCGGCCGTATCCTCGTCATCTTTTGGAAGATGGAGAGGCACCAGAGGCGAAGGAGACGGAGACTCTGGCTTTGATATCATGGCTGTGAGGGCCTCCTCGGCTTGTTCGACTCCGGGATGTCCGTTGCTTTTAGGCAGGGGTGGCAGCGCACGTTTAAAAAAAGGCAACTTTTGCACAGCTCCGTCAAGCTCGGTTGTAGTATTATTATTATTGGTATGTTGATCGGAGTCAATACCTTCCTCCTCCTCAACGATATCACTTTGAACGATGCTATTTTGTTTACCTACAAAATGTTCAGGGGAGCCTAATCGCCTAAACCTAAAGATATTACAAAGTGTTTGTTTTAAATTTAGCGAAAAATTACGTTGTGACTTTTTAATCTTCTCTCTTTCCGTATCAGACTTTTCTTTCTGCTGTTGCTCGTCTTTAACTTTCTTATTTTTAATACTAGCAAAAGCATTCTTTTTGTGCTTCCTAAAGTTAGCGTTGTTATTGTTATTCTGAACTAGCCCGTTGTTCGTTTTATTAGAAATTGGTGTGTCCGTCGACGAGTCTGTATGAGGATTACTATATCTATTGTTATTATTTATACTAAGACCTTTTGGCGCTGCTAGATGTATAGGTGTTTGGCTTGCAGGTATTTTATCACGTTTTATTTTATTTTCACTAGAATCACTGGAGCTTGAATATAAAGTTTGCAAATACTGACGCACTTCGTGCAGCGTCATATGGATCGGTTCCCCGATATTGTGCGCTTGGCTGTTGGAAGGATGCGGCGGATGTCGGCCCGAAGTCCCCGGCACACTGTGCCGCTTCCCGTTAGCAGCTTCGTTACAACACACTTCGGTCAGCAGTCTTTGCGACTTGATGACGTGCGTGATCGCGCGTGGTTTGCCGCAATATTGCCTCGCCTGTTGGATGTGAGCCTCTAGCTCGCTCTGCGAACTGGCCGACACGTTTCTCCGCCTTTTCCTATGGTGCCTGTGCCTTTTTGGTCTTTGAGGAGTTCTCAGTTCGTGCAAAGGTCGCACCATGTCTATCGGCACGGTGTATATATCAGAGTCGAACGGGACGTTGTACATGTCGCTTATTTCACTAGTGGTCAGAACGTCGTGAGACATGGCAGACGTGATAAAGCTACTGTCGTCCACCTTGTGGTTCAATCCTGAGGTGTTCAAAGAGTTGTGCGAACTGGATAATCGGGATGACGAAAGGGAGCAGCGAGAATTTGGACGATTAAGCGTGCTGTACGGCGTTATAGTTATAGTCCCCTGGCACGGCGGAGAATAAGTCAACAATTCCGAGGTCCAGAACAGTCGCGAACTTCCCGCGTTCGTCGCCGCTATCGACACGGGGTTCGAGCCTGGCGCTATCCGGCCTTCTGGCCAGGATATACGGCAGGATATGACTAGAGCTTCTTCGACTATCAGTTGCATCAACATCTCAGCCATCTTGTCTATCCATCTCGGCGCTAGGTGCCGCGTCATACGCGTGTAACAGAGGATGGGAGCCGATTCCGGCGGAGATGGACTGTCCTGGAATTCCGGCGGAGGTTTAATCGCCACGTCTACAACCTCAACTTCCAATTTTCCATCAATCTCCGCCCAGCCGGGTCCCTTCTTCAAAGTGTTGAAATTTTCGCCACACATACCGTCGGAGTAATCGAACGAATCTTGCGAGAGTGATTTGCTCTCGACGTCGCTCTCCAGCATCTGTTTGCAGTGGGAAAAGAGTAGTCAGTGAGTATATCCGGTGTCGGCTCTCTAGCCTTTCGACTTTTACCTCAATAGCAAGATGCGCTCGCACCGAATCACTGGATATCGAACCCCCGAGTCCACTGCTGCCCAGGTCACTCAGTGGCCCAGTGGCGCTTAGCGAGCACGACGGAGGGGAGTCCATCTCACATTCGGCCAGAGGTAAGGCGAGTCGATATATATTCAATGAATCAAATTCTGTCTCTTCGTAACTCGCTTCGCGTCCATATTACCATCTGAAACTTAGATAATCAATCAATGTTCCCTAATTCTCTCCCTACGGACAACGATATCTCTGAGCGTTACCATTTCTACACGTCGTAGAGGCTGACTTTTTGCAATCCCGAGCAACACTCGTGGCAAATCTCTGCCTTTACGTCTGGAAATCCAACGCTACAAATTTCACGCGCCATGACGATCTAGAAATCATAGATTTAGAAATTAATCCCAAAGCTCCCGAAATGAGAATAATTTTCTTGGATATTGGGAGATAATTGGCACATATTTATCACACTTTTGCACAGAGACGATGCGGCACTGAGTCACGTAACGTTGATTGCGATAGAAGGTTTTATCCTGTTATTGCGAGACCGAGAAACTAGAATTAGTCAGTGAGTTGTCTGCTGAAACTGGATCCCAGACAATTAATCACGTAATTGTATAAAGAGTTTATGAATTAGGTGAATTTGAAAGACGTAGAGAGCGAAAAGGTGGTTATTGAAACTGGATCGGGAAACGGCACAGCCCTAACCGCCCTGACCTCTGACTTGGCGAGGTATCGCCTATTGCCAGTAATTAAAACATATCCGCTAAAAGAGGGAATGCCTTATTTTAAAATAATGAGTTTGATATCCCGGCGCGGTCGATGTTTGCGGGTGAGGTAGTACGCCGAATTTGACGTTTAAGAACGATTAAAACCCGATACGTACCCTCGTCGGATGTTCTGGGATCATTATTCCCCTCAAACGGAGACACTGACTCGATGTAAAGTTGGAAAATAGTTTCAAAGAGGAAGCCCTCTTTCACCCACGGTGCAAATCAATATTTAAAAGACAACGCAGAATCCTCGCATCCCACTTACTCCATGTTGGTTCCGTTCCCCCATTCCCTCGTTCCGACAGTCCGCACTTCGGCGCCAGCTGCCTTTCGTCTCGCTCCCTCCGCTTATCGCCGCACTCTGGGGTTCGGGACTCTCCCGCGGCGGGGGCGGGACATCGGATTACAGGTAAACGCATCATGGTATACGCAGGTATATGCCATAGTACGAGCGAGCTACGGACGACGTACGGAGTACGCGCGCTTGTAGTAACGTGATGGTACCGCCTGCCAACCATGCTTTCGAGCGCGTAGAATACAATCAATGGGTTTTCGCATACCGACGATTCCCGTATAGTATTAGAAGACAAATTGTCAATCATTTTTCATAGTACTACTAAAACTGAATTTCTGTCGCATAAATTATACCGATTTTCTAAAAACTTATCATTTATTCTCCAGTCCCTGATTCATTATTGCCTCTCGATGATCTTTCGACATAATGATCTAGGCCATTGGTGTATTTGTACGAAACACATTGTGTTTACTTATTATACGACTGTTATTCAGCCCCGCAGGTGGGAAAGAACCGGATCATGACATGTATCATTGAAACAAGCCTTTGCTGTAGTCAGTCAGTTTGTCATCGGCAAATTTCATATGTGTTCTTATCGTTGGCTAGATCGTAGATGAAATGAAATTCGATTGTGACTCGAGTCATGGATCAGAAAAGGCGTGACTTTGTTACGTCACGATGGTGTAAAATCTGACGCGCGGAAATCGCAATTGTCGGTACAAGTCCATACAAGTTGAGTGTTGCCTCTTGAATGGCCATTTAACCGTTCAACACTCGCGAGTGTATTGATCTACGCTAGGCGAGAACGTGACGTGGTGATAACAAGGATTTAACAGGTTGCTGCAGCGGCTGCGCGCCCGTGTGTATGGTAATGACGCGCGCATCGTTTTCGGAACTCGACAGATTTGCGAGTAGTGAGTGAGTCGCGCGTGCTCACGCCTCTCGCATTACATAACCAGATAGGTGCACACATTATAATCGTGATCCGAGATCTCTATGCTGCATGTATACTGGTTTCCCTGCCTCCGGCCTTGGCATGTCTGTCGGACCAGTATGAGAGTTGTTTTTTTTACCTTTTCTTCTTCTCCTCCACAGCTCACTTCTATTTGTGTCGTATCGGTACAGCGCGGTGATTCCTACACGTGAATCTGTCCAAGGCAGATGAGCTGTCTTATTGTTAGTTACGCGCGGAAGATGATCAGTTCCCTTGTACATGTGCATGTATAGTGTGTTTTGGTGGAAGACCGTTAATTAGCTTTCACGCCGAATAATAACAACTCGTGTACTTTGTCGCTGGCCGTTATTCACGTTTCTGTACGGATGAAGATTGATATGCGAATCTACTTCGGAAGCATCGTGCACATCGGTAGAATTCATTACTCTGACCTACATATTTGGTTTGTCTAGGAATCGGGACATAGTTCTGCACGGTAATCGAATGAGGCGGACCAAGCTGTTTCGAGTTGGTGAAATAAACTGAAAACAATTGAACGTAGCAAAAATGTATCTACAACTATTCGCCGATTTTCTAAGCATCATCACGATATTGATGTGCTTGGTGCAGAAGATTCCACAAATTATGAATTTACTGAAACTAAAGTCGGCTGAAGGAATCTCACTTCTCGGATTATTCTTGGAACTTACAAGGTATACAGGACACACTGAATTATTTGATTACATATAAACGGATCATGAAAGTATCTGTTATCTGACTCGGATATGCAGATCCTGGTATTTTTATCGAAATCGATTCAATAGTCGCAGAGACATTAATGTACTTGTTGGCAAAATAAAAAACTTCCACTCCCCACATGACTTGACCAGAAATTCATCTGGTTGCAATTCCGGTACCCGCATATATGAAATATGGGCACTAGTAGGTATGCATGTTATGCTATGATACTCGGCAGCTGAGCCATCATCACAGCCACAGCGTAGAATTCGGAAACCTATTTTTAGGGACTTTTAATGACCCTATACTGACATTGCAATTTATTCGTTTCCAGCTACACGGTGATGACTAGTTACAATTATACGAACGGCTATTCCCTTCTGTCATATTTGGAGTATCCGGTTATCCTGGTCCAGGAGTTCGTCCTCATATACCTGGTGCTACTGTATCTCGACCTCGTCAATGTGGGATCGATCTTGCTCGCCGTTTTTTACTTTACGATTTTCAGCTGTTTCTTAGGTCAAATTATACCTAAGACCGTTCTTACAATTCTAGCGGTTCGTATAATTCAGAATTTGTGTTAAATTGAGGGTTGTGATGATTGTAATCCACCATATGCCTACGATTTTTAGGAACCAAATACTCTGCATTTGGTGATACGATTTCTCTTTTTCTAACGGCATTGTAACTCATTTTCCAGCCACTCTGTACGCCGATTTCCGCGTCGAGCAAAGTGGCGCAATTGGCTGCTATTATACAAGCACGAAATTCTGAGACGATTTCCATTACTACTTGGGTCATTTCCACCCTGACGAATCTCAGTAAGTTGCATTTGAAAAAATTAATCCTCCCAGCAATTACAATTGCAATACACGCGTGTTAGTCGATGAGGTGATCATTCTCGTGATTCATATTCGCTCAATTTGAATTGAAAATTATAGTTAATGGAAAAAAATAAGTCTTCTTTTCTTCTTACAGCCAGAGTGTTCACAATATGGATGGACTCGGCCGACCTCGTTTTATTAAGCAACTTTATTATCTCCGTTGCGCTGAGCGGCAGCATCATGCTCTCTGCCATTTATTTCAGACGCCAAGTTAAGCAGAAATAATTCATTTTCGTATCTCGATTACCAGCTGTGATAAGGTCATCGTGTAGGCAGCGAGAAACACGCATCCATGCAACGTTCAAAAGTGCTCAGCTGGCGAAGCTTTTGAAAAATAATAATATTGCTGGAGGAGTCGAATCGGTTATACTCAGTGAATGATATTTTTATAAACTTTTTTCTAAACCGTATTGAAGACATGACTATTTTTAAGTGAATTATTGAGAAATGATCTGATATCTACATACAGTTTGGCTTGCTGCAATCATGTTATCGTGGTAACGACGTTTGTTAATATTAACTATATGTATTAAGTATTGAAAGAATTTAAATATATCAACTCATTGTTCTTCGAATTTTTATTCTGCTTTACAATAATCTGTGGTGATGAAATAAATCCAAATAGTGCAACCCAGGTAGTGCAATTATCCTAACGTTGACTATCATTGGACGTATTTTATTTTCCGCGAGTGAAAGCTAATAATGGTCGATTTTTCGGTATTGTCTATCGGTTGACTGTTCAGACAACATTCGTGAACTTTTTTTTCAGCGTATATTCAACTATTGGGTTGACATAAGACAGTCAAGACGTTTTTCAGTCTACAGTAAGTTCATTAAGGGACAGAAGTGGTGCCACCTGGGTAAGATTCACACCGACGTAACGTCTGATAAAATACAATCGTTTGTACTGAGGTGCCCAGATTCGGTCGAAGTGTGAAAACGTTAAGATTTGCTTGGAAGAACTAAAAAAAAAAAAAACTTTTCAAAAAAAATATAACCGACTTCAAAAAATCTGCTGTGAAAAAATGGAACTAAAAAGTGAAAAATAATTGTCTGATTGTGAATAATAAAGTATGAGGACAATAAGATACAATTATTGTTATTTTTGGAGTCCGTGCCAGCCAAGGTTTACAAACGTGTATTAACGAAGAAGCGAAGTACGAGTAGGTATACATTCAACTGGCACCGACTCCGAAAATAACAATAATTGTATCTTATTGTCCTCATACTTTATTATTCACAATCAGACAATTATTTCACTGGACAGTCAGTCTCTTCACGAAAAGACTAACCCTACTTTTAGTGTATCTTGCGTTCCGTAATTTATTTATCGCTAGCGGATATGGGTATACCTACTAACACGCTGCCCATATTATGCGAAAGCGCCGTTCATAAGTAAACTACGTAACAAAAACCAAACTAATGAACCGATTCTGATTAAATTTATATGGGACCAACCTGGAAGTATACCCTTCCGAATGAACGAAAAATTTTCCAAATCGGATAATAAATGACGGAGTTATGAGGTAACAAACATAAAAAAAAAAAAAAATACAGCCGAATAGAGAATACCTCCTCCTTTTTTGAAGTCGGTTAAAAAT